>SNQJ01S0066596.1:81381-92592 GCA_010110895.2 Picea sitchensis
CTTATGCATCCTTGGCCCTCACTACACCCACATGTTTGGACATCCCTAGCCACATCACCTCACTTACATGGCTTGGATGAGATCTTTAAGGAAACTTTCCTTTTCTTGTGGACACTAGCCCAACAGGATGCCTTGACCTTTTCTCCAATCTTGTATTGTAGGTTTTTGTAATGTCATTGAGCTATTGACTGATGTATTAGGGGTTTTATGCATATGTTTAATAATATTGATGATGAGATTTGATTGACATTGCTATGATCCCCATGACTGATGAGCCCATGGAGGGTGTAGCTTTTGATGTGCAGGACCATGCCTGATGGACAGGTACCATTTGGACTAGTACACATGGGGAGATGACCAGTTTGGACCTCCACGGGGCTGAAGAGCCCACCAGATGGATGTTGAGACCCCATTAATGGGAAAGGATAGGAGAGAGCTTAATCAGGGGTTTTTCAGCTGAAAGGAAGAGGACGTACCACCAGAGACACTCCGGCAGAACTAGACCTAGGGGGAATGACCCCTTTTCAGTGGAACGCTAGCCTTGGAAGGCTTAGGACATCCCCATCCTCACCATGACATCATCTAGCTTCATGGACACTTTCGGAGGAAGACTAGGCAGTAGTGGCACGTGTGGCATGCTAGAGAGGCCCCTGGGGGGCTAACGTTTTGCTCTTGGATGTCTCATTTTCCCGAGAAAGGGATATTGTCTCCCTTGAAGGGGATTTTACTCTCTTTGCAGCTCAATTATGGTTTTAATTTGACAATTTAATGTAAAAACAATATTATTTTGGTAGTATGGCCTTGTTGGCCTTTTCATGACCTAAAAAGTAAAATTAGGTCATTCATACACTATATATTGAGGGTTTTGACTCTCATTTTATCATCACAAATTCACTCACTCATAGTGAGGTCTGATTTTTTGCACCCTATTTGGCTTTTTAGATGAACTAAGTGATGCGCACTTGTTGAAGGAAGAGATTTTTTGGCATTTATGGTGTTTCTCTTGAAGGAAGGTGTTACAACTAGGGTTTGCATGGTTATTGCTTCATGAATTATAAGTGTTTCTTCTGCAAAACTTATTATTGAATGATTGTAGTTTAAATTTCTTTCATATTTCTTATAAATTTGTTGAATCAAAACCCTAGGTGACAATCACACAAGTAGGTACTTGTCTCATGTCCCCTTTGAGAGAATTTTTCATCCATTGAAGAAGAAGAGAGCCTAGGGGGAATGACCCCTTTTCAGTGGAACGCTAGCCTTGGAAGGCTTAGGAAGTCCCCATCCTCACCATGACATCATCCATCTTCATGGACACTTCCGGAGGCAGATTGGGCAGTAGTGGCATGTGTGGCATGTTGGAGAGGCCCCTGGGGGGCTAACATTTTGCTCCTGGATGTCTCATTTTCCCTAGAAAGGGCTATTGTCTCCCTTGAAGGGGATTTTACTCTCTTTGCAGTTGAATTACAGTTTTAATTTGACAATTTAATGTAAAAACAATATTATTTTGGTATTATGGCCTTGTCGTCCTTTTCATGACCTAAAAAGTAAAATTAGGTCATTGATACACTATATATTGAGGGTTTTGACTCTCATTTTATCATCACAAATTCACTCACTCATAGTGAGGTCTGATTTTTTGCGCCCTATTTGGCTTTTTAGATAAACTAAGTGTTGCGCACTTGTTGAAGGAAGAGATTTTTTGGCATTTATGGTGTTTCTCTTGAAGGAAGGTGTTACAACTAGGGTTTGCATGGTTATTGCTTCATGAATTATAAGTGTTTCTTCTGCAAAACTTATTATTGAATGATTGTAGTTTAAATTTCTTGCATATTTCTTATAATTTTGTTGAATCAAAACCCTAGGTGACAAGCACACAAGTAGGTCCTTGTCTCATGTCCCCTTTGAGAGAATTTTTCATCAATTGAAGAAGAAGAGAGCCTAGCCATTGCTAAACTCTCTCTCTCTCTCTCTTCATTTATTGCTAGATGTACTCTTTGAGAGCCAAGAAGAGTGAGACATCCCTGGCCTAGGCCTACAACACTAGGGTCGTACTCTTCTAGGGTTTGTTGATATGCCTTGCTTTAGCAACACCTCCCTCATCAAAACCTCTTGTCTTGGTCTGTTTATCTTGTCTTTGAGCTAGCCATTTGCTGGGAAGGAGGAGAGAGAATGAGGCCTTACTTTTGCAACACCAGAGTGAGCCTCTCTCCCCTAGGGTTATGTTTTTGAGGCCCTGCTTTAGCAGCACCTTGAAACTTTTCCCTCTAGTCCTTTGAAATCTCATCTCCTTCAACCTTTTCGTCCTTCACTCATGACTCCATTAAACCCTGAGGCACTGATCTAAGAATCCTCAAACGTTGAAGTGAAGATGATCAAACAAACTCTTAAAAAATTTGAATCTCAAAACCCTAACCTACTAACCCTGAATGCTGACGTCACTCCTTGCTATTATATCATTGATGAAACAACATTTTGTCTATGAGCAATTGAATGGTAGTTGAGAGAATTTATTAGATTAAGTATTCATTGATTATATTGAATGTCATATCATTCTTGTATTTATTGACAAGTGATACATTTATCAATGCTATTTTGTAAACATTGACTTCGTCAACATTTACTTTTAAATTTATTATATTGAATATCAGATAGTCACTTATTTATATGGAGTACTAACCAAGATTGCACATATCAGTTTCCTTGTTGTATTGTCTCAAGCAAGTGCTTTTCATTTCTTTGGTTATACCTTATTATTGGTTGTTTAGTCGGGTCTATCTGATTGGCGGTGATCTGTGAAGGGGGAACTTTTCCTTGTCCTTTTATCCTTTTCCATTTCAAATCCCCAGGTCACTAGGGATGTCTCCCCTGGGCCTAGCCTCCCTAAAGAGAAATAACCTTCCCATCGTGGTGACATTGGGTGGGATAGGTTCTTGTTACGACAGTTTGGCCCTCTACCTTATAGCCTTTTATCCTAGCTACAAAATGTGTGATAACATTTTGGCGCCATTGTCGGGGAACATTGAGTCAATTCTCCTCAAACGACGAATATTTTTCAGTAAGCCTTGCCTCAAATCCTTATCTTACAAGCTTACCTGGAGACTCCACTAGGGTGTTTTCCCTTTTTCTTTGATAGTTTCAAGAAAAATATCTGGCGACTCCACGAATGACGAAGCCAACAATGACTTCACAATGGGATCACGGGAACTACAAGCCTTTGGACATGACTAATATCCCAAGGTACCCTCAAAAAATTCCCTTTGAATATATAAATTTGCTCCCTGGATTCTATGGTGGTGATAGAGAAAGAGCTGACTATCACATGAGAAATTTCTGGAATTTCTTCCTATCCTATCTGGTTGATGATTATACTGAAGACGTGGTCATGAAACTTTTCTCTACCATGTTTTATTACAATGCCAAAGAATGGTATGATAACCTCCACGAGGCCATCATCAAGACTATGGAGCAATTTGAGAAAAAATTTCTCAAGAGATGGGGTATCTAGCAGCAAGACATCCCATTACTATTACAACAACTCAAGCATATAAAGCAAGTTGAGGACGAAACTGTTGGATATTTCCAGATTATATTTGAAAAAATGCTATATCAGATTATTGAAATTCATCATCCCGAGGAGAGATACTTGTTCCATCTCTTTACTAATGCACTTATGGGGTATCTAAGTTTTCCTCTTAATGAAATAACCCCAAAGACGCTCGACGAAGCCTACTACATAGTTGCAGTTATTGAGGAGAAGGTATCCTCGCTTGATATAGGATGCCTCTTTACCTTAAGACTATCAATGGAGAGAATTTGTTTACCCTTGAGAGCTTCATCATTGATCTCCAAGAAGAAGGGGAGAAAACCGCAGATCGACAAGGGATTGCTAAAGAAATAGTTGAGGAGTCGGAGCCCAATAATGAAGTATCAACATGCCCAATAATGAAGAAATAGTTGAGGAGTCCTAGAAGCTCCTACACAAGAAGAAACAGTAAGTTTCCCTCCTCCCCTAGTTTTTGACAATGTTTTACCTTATGATGAAGGAAATTAGGAGGAGGCGAATGAGTTTTCAAGACCTACATTTTATGATACAAATAATGACATAGTTGACAACATTGATGAATTCATACATGTTGGCAGACATAGGTGGGATATAGTTGGTTATGATATGGGTCTCGTCTATGAAATTGAAATTCATTTCCAAGTGTTTCCTTTGCAATTATTACAACAGATTATTATTCACCAATGGCAACAAGGAGATGAGGTTTTTACCCATACTCTCCAAAAACCCAAGGATGACCTAGTACCATGTTTTCCTGATGATTTTCAGTCATACCTTGAGGACTTTGATGATTGTTCCTCTGATCATTTGGATTTATTTTATGAATATGATTATCAACCACCACTCTGCTCGGATTTTGATACAAGTAAGAACATTGTTTGCCTAAAGAAGGTTTCTCATGACTTTTCACTCTAGCCACCTATTATTACTTTACCATGCTTGTCCATTAAAAGTGTAGTTGGGAAGTATATTTTTTATGTTGATTTTCCTCTTAGGAAAACCCTATACTCGAAGGTTCGGTTGGATACTGAAAGTTTGAGTCATTTATCCCAATTTTTCAACTTTCGCTTGGTAGTTTTCCAGTCATTTGCTAGATCTTTGTCGATCCCTTACTTGACTTCAGAACGTGAGGATGTGCTAGGTAGCCAGTTGGTAGGCCCTTTGAGTCAGTTTTCAGGACCATGCACTTTTCATGATCCTTTCTTGAAGTGGATTGAGTGCTTTCCTCGGAGATGGACTTGGTAGGATTTTATCCCTCCCACCCGCCTCCATGAGTTAGACTTCGAGGTTTCCAATGGTATGATATATATTCTAACTCATGACATTTTTGTGCTTGATTTATCACTATTTTGGTTTATGATGAAGCAAAAAGGTAGGTATCATGGGACATTGTTGGATTGGCTACACTGGTTGTTTGACTACATCGAACATCCAACCAACATGTAAGTAAAGGTAGGTACTTTGCTTTACATTCACATTTTTTATTGTCTTATTTCAGTCCATATATATATGTATATGTATGCTGGGTGGAATTGCCACCCTAATTTTGTTACTGATACTTCTATCGAGATTAAGAAGGTCAGGAGGTTATGCCAAATATGTTGAGGTTCTCATGCGCTCTACAGTGAGAACATGTCCCCGAGTTGGATACAGATGTTATCCCCACCTTTTAGGGATAACTAGGAGATCATGTCTCGAGGCCCACAGGTCCTAGACATGGAGTACCGAGAGAAGGATTAACTTGAGCATGGCCCTGGAGGGCCCATTATTTTCTTCTTTCATCAGCTTTGTCTTATCAGCAACAAAAACATCCATCACCATTGGCTTGGTCCTGTATCAGAGAAGGTTCTTGCTCCATGAGGTAATTGGTCCAGGTATCATGGTATCTGTCACTTTTGATCATTAAAATCTTTAAATATATGCATCTGATTCCTTTTATCTCTAACAAATGCTTGGATCTTACATTTTCCCACTTGACCATGCTTGGGGGAATTGACAGGGTTCCCTAGAAAGTCTATGCCCATAGGTTTTGGTTTGCCACTGGGGGGATTTCTAAAAATCCATCATCCGCTCCCATTATAGCACCACTCTTTCATCTTATCTCCCACTCATTTATCCCATTCCCCTTGTCCGAGCATTGGGTTGACCTATTTACAGGATTGCACCTTATCTCATAGGAAGAAGAGGCTAAAGGCCCAGAAGGTCAAAGAAGATGGTAAAATACAAAAGCCTAGAAATAAAACCTCGAGATGCTTCGCCCAGGGATCCCCAAGAAGGCAGTAAAAATCCTCTCAGTAAGAAACAAGAGGGACCCAAAAAATAACAAAACAAGACCTACTCAAAGGATAGGGGGTCTCATCACGAGCCATCCTATTAGGTCCATGGGTACCTAACAGTATGACATTTCCACCATCTGGTTACCACGCCAGGGCAGTGACCTTTGGTTGCTTGGCCAAGGCAAAGGGGGTCTCATCATGAGCCAGCCTTCTCATCTCTGTGAAATTACTTGTGGTTAATGCTATCATCTCTGGTCACCATGCCAACGCAGTGTCCCATGGTTAGTTCTTGAAAAAAAAAAGAAAAAAAAATAATAAAACAAGAATAAAAAGAATAAAGGCAAGAATGGGATTGGAAAAAATGCATCCATGACATATAGTTCGCCTTCTACAAAGGCACCCACAGGTAACACTTATGCATCATTGGCCCTCACTGCACCCACATGTTTGGACATCCCTAGCCACATCACCTCACTTACATGGCTTGGATGAGATCTTTCTGGAAACTTTCCTTTTCTTAAGGACACTAGCCTAATAGGATGCCTTGACCTTTTCTTCAATCTTGTATTGCAGGTTTTTGTAATGTCTTTGAGCTATTGACTGATGTATTAGGGGTTTTATGCATATGTTTAATAATATTGATGATGATATGTGATTGAAATTTCTATGATCCCCGTGACTGATGAGCCCATAGAGGGCGTAGATTTTGATGTGCAAGACCATGCCCGATGGACATATATCATTTGGACCGGTACACATGGGGAGATAACCAGTTCGGACCTCCATGGGGCTGAAGAGACCACCAAATGGATGTTGAAACCCCATCAAGGGGCAGGGATAGGACAGAGCTTAATCAGGGGTTTTTCACCTGAAAGGAAGAGGACGTCCCACCAGAGACACTCCAGCAAGACTAGACCTAGGGGGAATGACCCCTTTTAAGTGGAACGCTAGCCTTGGAAGGCTTAGGATGTCCCCATCTTCACCATGATGTCATCCAGCTTCATGGACACTTTCGGAGGCAGACTGGGTAGTAGTGGCATGTGTGGCATGCTGGAGAGGCCCCTGGGGGGCTAACGTTTTTCTCCTGGATGTCTCATTTTCCCTAGAAAGGGCTAGTGCCTCCCTTGAAGGGGATTTTACTCTCTTTGCAGCTCAATTAGGGTTTTAATTTGAAAATTTAATGTAAAAGAAATATTATTTTGGTATTATGGCCTTGTCGACCTTTTTATGACCTAAAAAGTAAAATTAGGTCATTGATACACTATATATTGAGGGTTTTGACTCTCATTTTATCATCACAAATTCACTCACTCATAGTGAGGTCTACTTTTTTGTGCCCTATTTGGGTTTTTGGATGAACTAAGTGATGCACACTTGTTGAAGGAAGAGATTTTTTGGCATTTATGGTGTTTCTCTTAAAGGAAGGTGTTACAACTAGGGTTTTCATGGTTATTTCTTCTTGAATTGTAAGTGTTTCTTCTATAAAACTTCTTATTTAATGGTTGTTGTTTAAATTTCTTGCATATTTATTATAAATTTGCTGAATCAGAACCCTAGGTAACAAGCACACAAGTAGGTCCTTGTCTCATGTCCCCTTTGAGAGAATTTTTTAGCAATTGAAGAAGAAGAGAGCCTAGCCATTGCTACACTCTCTCTCTCTCTCTCTCTCTTCATTTATTGCTAGCTATACTCTTTGAGAGCCAAGAATAGTGAGACGTTCCTAGCCTAGGCCTACTACACCAAGGTCGTACTCTTCTAGTGTTTTTTGATAGGCCTTTCTTTAGCAATACCTCCCTCATCAAACCCTTTTGTCTTGGTCTGTTTATCTTGTCTTTGAGCTAGCCATTTTCCGAGAAGGAGGAGAGAGAATGAGGCCTTTCTTTTGCAACACCGAAGTGAGCCTCTCTCCCCTAGGGTTCTATTTTTGAGGCCCTTCTTTAGCAGCACCTTGAAATGTTTCCCTCTAGTCCTTTGAAATCTCATCTCCTTCAACCTTTGCGTACTTCACTCATGACTCCATTAAACCCTAAGGAACTGATTTGAGAATCCTCAAATGTTGAAATGAAGTTGATCAAACAAACTCTTAAAACTTTTGAATCTCAAAACCCTAACCTACTAACCCTGAATGTTGAGGTCACTCCTTGCTATTATATCATTGATGTAACAATGTTTTGTCTATGATCAATTGAATGGTAGTTGAGGGAATTTATTAGATTAAGTATTGATTGATTATATTGAATGCCATATCATTCTTGTATTTATTGACAAGTGATACATTTATCATTACTATTTTGTAAACATTAACTTCGACAACATTTACTTTTAAATTGCTTATATTGAATATCAGATAGTCACCGATTTATATGGGGTACTAACCAAGATTGCATGTATCAGTTTCCTTGTTGTATTGTCTCAATAAGGTGCTTTTCTTTTCTTTGGTTATACCTTATTATTGGTTGTTTAGCCGAGACTATCTGATTGGCGGTGATCTCTAAAGGGGGAACTTGTCCTTGTCCTTTTATCTATTTCCCTTTCAAAACCCCAGGTCACCGGGGACGTCTCCCCTGGGCCTAGCCTCCCTAAAGAGATAGAACCTTCCCATTATGGTGACATTGGGTGGGATAGGTTCCTATTATGCCAGTTTGTCCCTCTACCTTATATCCTTTTATCCTATCTACAAACTATGCAATAATAGGCTACAAGATGTTCCTATGTAGTTATGTCCTCTTATCTTGTGAACTTGGGCATATACTTTAGGTAGTCTCCTACTGGGAGAGGATTCATAGGCTAAGGCAACACTAGAGGAGCATACCTAGCTGCTAGAATGGAATCCATGCTATTTTGACGAGGGTTTTCACCTACCATTGGATTAAGAAGAGGAAGATTTTGAGTCCTAGGGGAAGTAGGAGGTGATTAGATAGGAAAAGTTGCAAACTGAATATCAAGTATTTTAGGTAAAGGAAGAATATAAGAAGGAGGATTTTTAGTTTTAAAAAAAGTAGCTGTCTATTGGAGGATGTGGAAAACTCAAGAGGAACAAAGGTTCCCTCTTCTTTGGTCACAACAAATTTGAAAGAATGAGGAGAGGGAGAACCTAGGAGGGGAAAATAATCTAGACTCTCAAGCCTAAGACAATTTACAATCTCAAGGGACGCAAGAACATCAAAATTATCAAGGCTTTATTCTTTCAACTAAGGAGAAAATGATGAGTATTCAACAAGAAATTATCCTATCTTAAAATATTCAGAAGCTTCAATAGTAGGTAATTTAGAAATTCTAGATACAACTACTGGTGTTTGAAAAATAGAATCAGATAAGTTCCTAGCATTACCGGAGAAAATCGATGAAGAGGCTCTATTTGAATCCTTTCCTTTCTTGATAATATTTTTTGGGTCAACTTCAGGTACAGACATAGGTAAATGTGGAGTGGACCTCGTACGCCTACATTTGGGAGCCACAACTGAAACAATGGATTCACTAGGTGAAATCTATAGTCTTCATTTTACTGATCACTTTGCACCTCAGAATCACTGTTTTCTCTGTCGTACAAACCAGGGAAAAGTCTTCAATTCGTTCCCTGGAAATGGTGCCAATAAAGATAGCATTGAAAGCCACACTTTGACTGCTTAAAGTGTAAGCTCGTCACCCATCAGTAAGTTTAAAGATAATATTTTATTATAAGGTGTTGAATGGATAAAAACTCAGTAATACAATGTCAATCACAACAAGTTCCAGATAAAATGCACCATCAAATGAGGTTTTGAGTAACTTAGATAAGGGTTTGAAAGAATAAGAGGGATAGGGGGAAGACTTCAGTAAGAAAGGTGAAATATATCTACCATTTACATCAGGTAATACTAGTATATATATGAACAAAAACCTTCTAAAATAAAAACTCCTTTACTCAAAAGGGAAACTTTGATAAAATCATAAACAACATCACAGCAAATCCTTCATTGCAATACAGATACAATAGATCAATTGAAACCTTCAACAAACTACAAATCAGAGTAAGACATAAACAATATGATAGGGGAAAAAAATTGATTTCTATTATCCAAAAAGTCTCAGGTCTATTACATTTACTACATCAAAATATGAGTCTCATCTCAACCATTCAAACCTTTCTCAGTATTACTATACCTATCTTATAGTCTAGACTATCAATGACAACTTTAAAATCCAAATAACAACCTCCTACTAGGATCCTTCTTCCCTCAAAGTGGCGTGGCAATAGGTAGATAACATAAAATAACAAAAATGCTAAAATCCAGGATAATGTTGGAAATGTGCATAACATTTTCTTTATGGATGTCAAGAAAAATCTAGGCTAATGTTTGCAATTGACCCCTAGAAAAATTTCATGCAATCATCTAACCATATGGAAACTACTTATTCCTTCAAAACTTCTAGAATGAGAGTTTGCATCACAGTTCGCAGCACGAGTTTGTATTAGCCAGATCACAGCGCCAGGTGTTGGGAACTTTCTTATAGCAGCTTATTGTGTTTAATAATACCCAAAACATCCCAAAAACTATATCCAGTGCTTCAAATGTTGTAATCAACTCATAATATGGTATATTATTTGAAGAGATCATCTCAAACTTAAACATGATTTATAAGGCATAACCATCCTCAAAAACTTCAAAAATGCATAAAGAGGAACCCCTCAAAACTGATATTGTTTAAGGAAATTCATCTTCTTCATTTTATGACTCTGGAGCTCATTTTGGTAGTGAATTTGGCTAACACATTAATATTTATCTTGGTTGGATCTTATTTGAAATGTTGTAACTCCACCTTTAACTTTCTTATATGTTCCTGGTAAGCTCTGCTTTGACTATATATTTTGGACAACTGAGAGGCGGGGGGGTGAATCAGTTGTTACCATGCTTAAACAATTATGCTTCTTTTAAATTATTTACAAGGCACTCAATGATGATCACAATAATGCAGGTAAATAAGCAATGGGACATTCAGCATCAGTCACATATATGAGATACACAGAGATAGATATTTCCCGAGGAAACCCATAAAGGGTAAAAACCTCTTCTTCTTTATATGATAAGTATTACTTGTTGATACTAAGAGGGGGGTGAATCAGTATAAAGTACAATCTAAAACCTTTTTCAACTTATACTTAAACCATTCAACNCTCAATGATGATCACAATAATGCAGGTAAATAAGCAATGGGACATTCAGCATCAGTCACATATATGAGATACACAGAGATAGATATTTCCCGAGGAAACCCATAAAGGGTAAAAACCTCTTCTTCTTTATATGATAAGTATTATTTACATTATTTACATTATCATACATATGAGCACCAACTCATTGTGAGGCTTCAACCTCTGTTTTTGCAAGCTGC
>SNQJ01S0066596.1:96220-121475 GCA_010110895.2 Picea sitchensis
AAACAATTATGCTTCTTTTAAATTCTTTACAAGGCACTCAATGATGATCACAATAATGCAAGTAAATAAGAAATGGGACATTCAACATCAGTCACATATATGAGATACACAGAGACAGATATTTCTCGAGGAAACCCATAAAGGGTAAAAACCTCTTATTCTTTATATGATAAGTATTATTTACATTCTTTACATTATCATACATATGAGCACCAACTCATTGTGAGGCTACAACCTCTGTTTTTTCAAGCTGCAACTTGTTGAGAGCACCAACTCTCTGTTTTCTCTAGAACCCACTAGAAGGAAGCACCATCTCCCTGGTTTCTCTATCACCAACTACAAGGAAGCACCAACTCCTTGGTTTCTCTAGCACCAACTAGAAGGAATCACCTACTCCCTGGTTTCTCTAGCACCAACTAGAAGGAAGCATCAACTCCCTGGTTTCTCTAGCACCAACTAGAAGGAAGCTACAACTCCCTATGTTCAAGTACCCACTTGAACCTCTGAGGACACTAGTCCTCCCTAGCACCTCCCTACCACCCTGATTTATTAATGTGTGTTACTGAAACTTATTACAGTGATATAATGTTCAACAACAGATTACCAGTCTCATCACTGTTCTACAAGATTTTGCTGCTCTATCTACCTTACTGTCTTCCTGCATGCATCCATTGCACTTTCAATTCTTCTTCCTTTTGTGCTTTGTGCACCATTCCCTTTCAATGCACCTTTTGTCTTCTATCCATATCAGTTGTTGCACCTCACCTCCTTCTTCACCCATGCATCACACCCACTAGCAACAACACCGATCTCTTCTTTGTTCGACCTTCTTATCCTCTCTGTGCATCTTTTGCATGCCCTATGTCCAATGGTTCTACCTCCTGTGCATGTTGAGTGCTCTTCCTGTTCATCATGGCAACTCTTCAACTTCTCTATTTGTTAATCCCATGTGTCCATCATCACTGGGTGTCATCATAAAATTAATTCGCATCACCAACAGTTAAGATTATTCATCTTTTGTTACAATCGAGCTCAACTACTCTGTTGCAGTTACAGGCTCCAACGCTCATCCAGCTGTTAATCACCTCCACAAACAGTTAGTGTTCTACTTGCAGATGCCTTGAGCTTCTTCACCTCCTCTGTCAATCACACAGAAGTCTCTTCGAGTCCTCTGGCAGAAACCATCAGTGGTTTCTAGTAGTTACACTGAGAAGTGCTACAGTATCCCTCTGATCTTCTTCAGTTTCATCTGCACCATTGGATTAACTTCTCTAAATCTTTCATTCATTTCGGCATTCCTCTCTTCGGCATTTCGGGATCACCGTGGTGGAGGATTTTAGTACTCTCCATTTCCCGACCCCCAAAACTCTGAAAAGGAGCTTGTCTTCACTAACTCCTTCCCCCATCTTCCACCGACGTGACCAACGGCTTTGACCTCAACCTTAGTCAAAACTGCATTTCGCAATTTCGCGTTTCGGCATTTCGACATTTCAGCACTCTTGGTGGTGAAGTGTTTCAACACTTCAACTACCGGTATCCGGAACTCTGAAATGGAGTCAAATCAACAGTCCGGTACTCCAATGTTTCTAATTTCCTTGAATCAACATTTCAGTATTCCTGTGGTAAAAGACCTTGACATCTCCATGTCGCTGTGCCCAAAACTCCTAAATAAAGCTTGTCTATGACATTTCATGACTTCGGGTTTTGCGATTTTAGTACTCCTCTGATGAAGAGTCTTTACTCTTGACTCCTCTTACTCCCAGTATCCGAAACTCCGGTATGGAGTCTGTGACATTTCGCGACTTCGGGTTTCACGATTTTGGGACTCCTGTGACGAGAGTCTTTGTCATTTCCATCTCTCGATATCTGAAATCCTGGTATCCAATACTTTGAAATGGATTCAGATCGACGGTCCATGATCTCCTCAAACCAATGGTTCAGATCATTTCGCCATTTCATATTTCGTGATTTCAGGACTCCTGTTGATGAGAGTCTCTGACATCTCCATCTCTCGGTAGCTGAAATCCTAGTATTTAATACTTTGATTGGTGCGCCTATTTCAGGTTTTCAGGATTTCATATTTCGGCACTTCAGGACTCCTAATGACGAAAGTCCGTGACATCTCTATCTCCCGATAGCTGAAATACCCGTATTCAACACTCTGAGTAATGTGCCTTTTTTTCGAGTTTCGGGATTTCGCATTTCAGCACTTCAGGACTCCTGATGACGAGGGTTCGTGACATCCCTCTCTCCTGGTATCCGAAACTTCGATCGATGCGCCTATTTCACAATTTTGGGGTTTCGTATTTCATGACTTCGAGACTCCTGTGTTAGAGAGTCTCGACTCTTGACTTCTCCATCTCTCGGTAACCGAAACTCCCAAATGGAGTCTTTGTTGAGGTGTTTTTTCGGGGTTTCGCATTTCACCTTGCTCGTTAAAGAGCATGTAAGTTCTCCTAGATCCAACGTCGGTCAGAACTCGGGCTCATATCTGACATTCATCGGGAAATATTCAACGAGATCCATCACTGCATACTCTGATCTTGTCGAGCTTTCTCTGCAGCGTCTTCCCAAAAGACTTATGGTGCTCGCCTGGAACATCCTTCCTTTACTCAATCCATCATCGTTGTTGTACTTGCCATCAATGACAAGCATACTCTGCCTGTAGAACATGCCAACAGTATAGGTTTCTGAGCTGCCCGTGGAGGGGCCAAAACCTTTTGGCTATAAATATGGATTTTCCAATAGTTTCATGATACATGTCCATGATACCATTAAGCTTCTTCTTTGAAACAATTTCCCCCTTGTTCATTTCATCAACCTCAGCCCTTGCCTCTTTAAGTTGTCTCTTAAGCCTCTTAAAAGTATGATTGTTCTCTTCTTGAGGAGTAGTGATGTCAATGATTTCAACAGGATTTTCAACAACTATGGATTTTCCTTTCCTCTGGAATGAAACTCCTACTGTATCTTCATTCACATGTCTTTCTTGTTTGGATGTTGCTCTGGTAAGAGGTCTCCTAGCATTGACCTTGTCAGTTGCACTGGGTGAAGGAAACATCAACTTCATTCCTCTCAAACCTGTGTCTTTAGTTGAAGCAACCTCTATTGGACTGGGATCTGGCATAGGTGGAGATTTTGTCTATGAAAAATGTGAAGGTATTACTCCTTCATGCTCTTTTGTTTCTTTATCATCTCTAAGAGTCTTAGTTCTCTTTATTTTCTTGTTGATTTCTGAATATACAATCTTGTCAATATGAAGAGGGATTTGCATTTTAGACTATGGAGTGTGAGCAACATTTAGTTGCAAGTGCAAAGAAGTAATAAATGATTCGTAATCAATTTTTTTCTTTCTCAATTCCTCCATTACCAACATATTTATAATGCCTACATGGAAGACACTTGTATCAACTTCTTTTGATTTAGCTTGGACCCTGTCAAACATTTTTCCAATACTTCTAAATTGGTAGAAAGGAATATTCATGGCATCTTTAGCTGTGAAGTGTAGAAATAGCCTTATATGGTATTGATATATCATGTTAAATCTCCATTCATAGGTGAAATATCTTCGAATCACCTTCAACATATTATAAAATCCATCCATCATATGATCTCCGGGCACAACCTTTGACAAATTGTCCCCTTGGAATTTTGGTTTGAGGAATTCCTTGGAGAAAGAAACATTCAGGGTCATGGCCTTGAACCATCTCTCACCAGTGTTAGGTATCTCAGTTGATGTTGATATGGACAATTTAGAAACCTCAAACTCCAATATCCAAACCTTAGTTTTGGTCCCATCAAAGTTAAGTGCAAACTCCCTAGCCACCTCTGGGTTCCCTCTCTACATTTTCTGACAAAAATTAATGCAACCTACTCTTTGGAAAACTTCCCTGATCAAGGGTTCAGAATCAAAAAGTTGTATATCATAGGGATATATTCTCACAATTCCCCCTCCTTTGTGATCCTTCCTTTACTGCAGAGTAACCATTAATGTTGTTTGAAGAAAACCTTACCAGAAGATTTAATGATGCTAGAGGTAAAATAGGGACAACAAAGGATTAACGTTTTAATGGATAAAATTTCCCAATAGGCTACTCCTGTGTAAAATTTATGTTCTTCTCAACTCCTTTGACCTTCAAGAATAAGACAAGGTATCTTTTAATCAGGAAGATGAATGGAAAAGCTACTAAAAATATCATGAAGGGATATCAGAACAAATCTTTGCAAAACAGGTCTTATCAACCTCAGACTTCTTCACAACATCACTACTCTTTTGAAAAAATCAAGTTTACTTCCAAGAGTGACTAATTTTACAGTGCAATAGATAGGAGTGTAATCAAGTTTGTGAGCTTATAGAAGACAGTTTTTTGTAAAAGGTGCTAGAACAGAGGGTTCGCAGTGCTAGGTTTGTTGCACATAGTTTGCAGTGCCAAGGAAGATATTTTACAACGTTTGGGAAAGATAAGAAAAGTAGGCGAAATGGATTAGTGGGAAAGGTGGCCTAAACCCAGGGATACTTAAGGTTTAATGAGAAAGGTTCAGAGCATATGAAAATGGGTTTGGCAACTTGTAATCAAGTAAATGAGATAGTTCGCAGTGCCTATCACTAGTTCACAGTGCCCCAAAGGAAAAACAACTAACAAGCCCTTTCCTGGCCTTAAAATAAGGTGAAAATTCTCATGGAGTACCTAGTGACCTTGAGCTGAAAGATGGTATCTTTGAATTTGCACAGGGGTGATAAAAATTGTCCAACCTCCAACTCGTCTTCTTCAGCCAGTTTGCAGTGCCGAGTTTGTAGCGTCTATCTGTAGCACTAGGTTCACATCACTGAGATAAAAATTATTTGTACAATTGGAGAAAATAATTACAAGCCTTTATGAAATGACCCAGGATATTGGTTTAAAATATAAACTCTGAAAACAATGAGATCTTCATTGACACGACCCATAAATGCAAAGATGGAAATGAATGCATGGTGTACCTTTGAATGCACTGTGAATTCTCTTAGTGACTTGGTAGAGTACAGATAAAACTTGATTTGACATCTTAATGGGTAAAGGTGACAAAAGGACGGGTCTACGTACAACATGGGGGAGATGACATGTCAGCGTGATGATGGATAAATGGAAATATGTGTCTCATGAAGGATTTATATGACTTGTTAGTATAGCAAGCCATAACCCAATGAATTTAGACCAAAGACAAAACTACCCTTAGTTTATTTACATAAAAAAAAATTGAAAAATGACTATAGAAAAAGGGACCTAAAATCTAAAACTTAATGAACACCTATGACTCAAAATAAAAAAATTAAAATATTTTGACCCTTGCAATTCTATGTGATCACATTTGGCTCCATAAGGGATGGCATTCTTCCTGTGAGCTACCAAGAATATGTAGCTTCATTGCCTTATCCAAGGGCTCTGGGGTAATTATTTAAAACCAACAAAAGAAGATAAAACTGATATTTACAATGAAAGGAAATCCACTCATGGATTTAAGAAAATTATTTCTTCATAAAATGCCCATTAACGAGGCCACCAGAAAGTTTGAAGTCTTCCAAGTTCTGCAATTTATAAATGTTATTTTGAAAAACTTCAAAAATCTTGAAAGGACCAATCCACAAGGCTTCAAATTTACCATGTTTTCTCTTTTATCTCCTTTGTGCATCCCATTTGAGCACCAGGTCTCCTAGATGGAAATCTTCTTTCTTTGCCTTCTTTTCAAAAGCTTTATTGATCTTATGTTGATTTCTTTGTGCTTTATCAAAGATCTTCTCCCTATTCTGTTGTACATCCACTAGTTGATTCATCCTCCTAATCATATCATCTGTCTCTCCTTGTTGGTCTTGAAGAATATTTTCCATAGGTAATGCAAGTTGAGAAGGAAAACCAACCTCATTTCCATAAGCCAACTAAAATGGAGTAGTACCAACTGATATCTTGGTGGTTACTCTATATGCCCATAGAGAAAACTTCAACTTTGAATCCCAAGACTCTTTGTTATCCTACAATAATTTTTTGGTGATCTTTACTAGACTTTTGTTAGAGGACTCTGCCAATCCATTACCTTGAGAGTAATAAGGAGTAGAATGAATAAGTTGGATCCCAAACTTTTCACAGAAATTGACTGGAGGTTCAGCTTTAAAAGTTGCAGCATTATTAGTCATAATCTTGTTAGGACATCCAAACCTTAACAAAATGTCTTCTAGGAATCCAATGACTAATTTATGTGTTTCATTTCTTGTAGGAATGGATTCTATCCACTTGGTGAAATAATTAGTGGAAGTCAGTATCCAATGATGCTCACCACTTGAAGATGGATGGATTTTTCCATTGAAATCTAATCCCCATTCCTAGAAACGACCATGTATCATTATGGGATTTAGAGGAAAAGATTTTAGTTGTTGCTTGCCTGAGAATTTCTAGCATCTATCTTAGGCCCTGATATTTCCACAAACATTAGTGAAATTACCTAGCTCTGATTATTTTATATGCTGTGGTCCTCCAAAAATGATGGCCTACACATAGTTTATCATGAAATTCATACATGGTTTGATTTGCCTAATCTGGGTCCAAGCATCTTAAAAGAACCCCTACAGGATCCTTCAAATACAAAACATGATCAACAATGAAGCATCTGATTGTTTTGAGCTTTAAATACCTCACCTTAGTCTTGTCAAGTCTAGAAGGGGGATGAAATGTCGGCAAGAAATGGATAAGGTCCTTGTACCAACTACACTCTGTCAATTTGGCACTGATTTGTGAGTTGTTGCTAGAAATATCAATCTGTTGATATACAGAATCAAAATTCATGAAATTAACCCCAAGTTCCTTACAATTTGATTCAGCTAACAATCTAGCTAAACCTTTCCCTTTCACCAACTTGGTTGGTTTCATCTCAAGATCAAATTCTAGAATTTTGGCAATCCACTTACTTATATTTCCATCTATGTTAGGCTACATTAAAATTTCTTTAACAGAGGATGAAGGGACATAAGAAATAATCCTAGAATGTAGAACATACACTCTAAAATCATTGAGGGCTTTGACCAAAGTATAATCTTGCTTCTCCATGATTTCATACCTGAATTCAACATCTCTCAAAGCCCATGCTGAAAAAAGAAATAGGTTGCTCCAACACATCTAGATTTTTATGAAGGAGGACATCAACCAATGTGTCATGTGAGGCAAAAGAAAATATCATAAATTCTTTTGAATAATCATGTTTGATAATAACAGGTGCCTCAGCCAGTGCTTGTTTAATTTGATCAAAATAATTTCTAGCTTCAAGTGTCCACTTTACCTCATTTCCCTTTCTCATCATGGACGTGATAAACTTAACAACTCAGCAAAATTAGAAATGAATATTCTCAAGAATTTTATCTTACCCAGGAAGGACTAGATCTCTTTCTTGTACCTAGGGAGAGACAGAGTCTTGATGGCCTCTACTCTACTTGGGTCAATTTTTACCCCTTCTGCTGAGACAATATGTCCTAACAGATTACCTTCCTTCATAGAAAAGAGGGACTTCTTGGGATTGAGTGACAATGAAAAAAAATTGCATTTAAGGAACACCTTCTTCAAATGTTGATAGTGCTCTTCATCGGATTTTGAAAACACTATGATGTCATCCAGGTAGATCACCACAAACTTATCCTTTTCTCCAATAAAAGAAATATCCATTGCACGCTGAAAGGTTTCCTCTGCATTTATGAGACCAAAGGGCATCTTGGCATACATGAATGTGCCCCAAGGAGTGGTAAATGATGTCTTCTCCCTTTCTTCTGGAAAAACAAAAATATGATTGTAGCCTGAAAATCCATCAATCATGGACATCCTTGTTGAGCTAGACACCCTTTACAAAATATGTTCCATCTTGGGCAAGGGATAGTTAACTTTCCTAGAACATCTGTTTAAATTTCTTAAATCAACGCAAAGTCTGATTTCTCCATTTTTTTTCCTAACAAGGACAATATTAGCTATCCACTCAGAGTAACTCAAAGGTATGATGATCTGAGCATCAATCAATGTTTTGAACTCCTTCTCCATGATGGCCAACAACATTTGATTGATTTGCCTTAGCTTGTGTCTGAATTGTTTAGTATCATTCTTCAAAGGTATTTTGTGTTCAATAATGATTGTGTCATAAGTTTGCAAATCATCATACTTCCAAGCAAAATCATCAGAAAATTCCTTTAGTCGTTTGATATAATCATTTTTTTTTTTGGCAGACTACTAGATAGTTTGACATACTTGGGATTTTCATCAGTACATAGATTGCATTATGTCAAATCAACATCTTCATTTGAACCTATTAATTTGACAGCCACATAATTACTATCAAATAATATATCTAAAGGAACCAATCCCTTGGGGATATTATTACTAGTAATCTGTACAATCTTGTTTGTCTGCAAATTTATTTAGGAATTTATCAGCATGGTTGTTTTCATCATCTAGATCTTGATCAATGTGAAGTGCAGAAAATTCTTCCACTTTTTCCAGAAATATTTTTATCTCAATATCATCTCCAAACACCTTCCAATGTTTGACATTGTCAGGTAAGGAAGGCCTATATTTTACTTCAACATTGTACTTGCGTTTAGGTGGTAATAGAACTTTAAAGTTGCTAGCAGAAATAACTAGGGAGTCATCCAATGCATTTTCTTCTCTAGGACCAAAGGATATATTGAAAGCTAGGAAGAAATTATCAATCAGATCCCATACCTCATTTATGTAGGTCCTCAACCTTGGATGCTTTGTTTGATATATGTTTCTGATTTGATGTACAATCACCTTTGTATCTCCAAAAATTGATAACTCCTCAATCTTCATATCTTTAGAATCCCTCAACCCCAAAACTAGAGCCTCATATTCAACAATGTTATTTGTGGTCTGAAATTCCAACTTGAAAGACAAATTTATGTCTTCTTGAGAGGGGGAAATGAAAACCACTCTAGCACCAACACTATCTTTAGAAGATTCCCCATTAACAAACATTTGCAAAAATTAAGCACCCTATTTTATTGTTTCACATTCTACATGTGATGGATTTCTTATTTCCAATGGTGGTTGAGGAAGATCAATGAGATGCAGAATGCTAGATCCAAAATCAGTGTCCACAACATAAATGGGATGGTTAGTGGGGTTAATTTCATCACTAATAATATAAGCCAGTTGTGTTTCTCTATACAACCTTCTATGTTCTGCCCAAAACACAGGTATTGTGGCATATGAGAGGTCCATCTGCAATGTTCCTCCCAATATCTTAATACATTATCTGGACAATAAAATTCTGAACTTAGGGGGAACATCTAAAACAACTATATGCATCGCTATAGTCTTGATGGGAAATTGTAAAAGGGTAACAACCAAATATTTGATCACCCCAAGGAATTTCACTTTCCTTGAATCAAAAGAATATAGATCATGATATGATTTGGTGATTTCTAGACCCAATTCATCCATTATAGTTTTAGGCATTAAGTTATGGAATGCACCTGAGTCCATCAAGCAGTTGTGTAATATTTTTTCATGTACATTCAATGAGGTATGCAAATGAGGGGAAGATTCATCCCTATCATCTACTAAGGGTCCCAATATCACTGCAGGTTTTTCATCTTGCAAATTCATTGAATCTATTGAATGGGAAGAAAAATCAGACTGCAACATTTTAGAAATGGACTTCTTGAAATCTTCATTCTTTATCAACTCTAAGAATGGGACTTGAATTTTGATCTTCTGAATTTCATTTTCAAAGTTAAAAGAATATGGGGATTTTAGAATTTCTTTACTTATGGGACAGGGGCTTTAACCATAGGCTGATTATTTTGTTGTTCATTTCCTTTCTTTGGTGAACCCACTATTTTAGTAGAGGGGTCTAATTTTTTAGGCTGACTTGATGTACTAGGATTTCCCTCTTTTTGTTTTGACCTCAAGTTGTACTTATGCCAGAATGACCTTTTTTGAGCATCTTTTCCATGCGAAGGGAAATAATGATCTCAGGGGAACCAATGGTGATGCCTTGGAACTTATATTGTTGGCCCTCCTGGTCGAATTGCATGGTTAATTCCTTAAAATACATGAGAATGGGACCCAAAGTCCTTAGCCAGTCTGCACCCAACACAATGTCACAACCACCCATGTCGATAGAAAAGATATGAGATTTTAGGTGGTAGTCACGAATTTGGAGATGCACATTTTCGCAACGCCCTCCACATTTCATGGAGCCAACATTGGCAATGATGATTTGGAAATTATTGAATGCATGGATATAGAAATGAGTTTCTTGGGCAATGCGGTGATGAATAAAATTATGGGTGCTTCCACTATCAACAAGAATGATGACCTTCCTATGCTTGATGTAACCAATTATCTTGAGGGTTTGGGGAGCAAAGAAGCCAGTGAGAGAATTTAGGGAAATGTCTGGTTCTACTCCAGGAGGATCTGGGGGAGGGCTTATGTTAGTGGGTTCAAGTGACATGGACAGAAGGGGAACTTCAACATCCACTTCCAAAACATCCTCTGAGATGGCCATAGAAATATTTTATTCCTTACACTTGTGTCCAGGAAAATATTTGTCATAATAATTATAACAAAGGCCTTTGAGTTGGCGTTCAGCCATTTCAGCCTTGGTCAATTTTTGGATCTTTAGTGGAGTAGAAGGAGGAGTGGGATTTATTGGCTTAGTGCGAGGAATAAAGGAGGGTTTCTGGTTTTGAGAAGAGACAACCTGTTGTGCTTCCTTAGCTATTTAGTAGCCTCCACCCAACTATGAGGCTGAGCCATGAGGACATGGGCATGAATGTCATCCTTGAGGCCATTGATAAAACATTCTCGGAAAAAAACATCAGAAATGCCCTCCGTACGAAAAACCAGTCGCTCAAAAGGAGTTATAAAGTCTTCCACTATTCCAGATTGTTTCAAATTTGTCAAAATGCCTAAATGGTTGGTGTCAGTGTCAAAGTGTTCATAAATATCTGCGACAAAGTGTGTCCAAGAAACATACCCTTGACGAGTAGTTTTTCTCCATTGCCACCATTGCCAATGTTCTTGATCTAGATGGAGAACACCATACTAGAGTTTGGCCAAATCATCGATAATGCCATACAAAGAGAAATAATGTTCCATTTGAGTTACCCAACCAGTGGGATCTGAGCCATCAATTTTGGTCACATCCACACGGGAAAGGTGTAGGTCACGCTGAAATTGATGGGGATGAAAATTATGGGAATGAGAGGAAGTTTCAGCTTCAATATGAAAAGGTGGGTCAAATAAAGGGGAATATGCAGGGATATGCATCTTGGTGCAAATCATTGAAGCAACAGATTGAAGCTGGGTAGTAAAGTCTTGTTTGAGGTCTTCTTTGAGTTCGTCGATTGAGGCAGCGATGGAGGAATGCATGTTTTTATTAATGGTGGAAATATTGGCACTAAGAATTCTCACTTCTTATTGGGTCTCTGTGAAATTAGATTGTAATATTTTCAAGAGATCTTCCAAGTCTTGGCTATGGGTATGTGCCATGATGACGAGGGAACCAAAAAGGGGTGGGTGGGGTCAAAACATTTGCTAAAATATTATAGGTATGAATGTGATAAGGGAGAAGAGATAAATCCAATGGAATAGGTCTCAAATAATGGTGCAATACTACAGTGATGAAATGTTGCAGTGATGAAATTCCTAGATTCTTAATTAGGAAGAAATCTATAGTGATTTGGCAACTCGAATGCAGGGGACACAATTGCACGGAAATAGATCTTGTCTGGTTTGTTTTTTGTTTTCGTCCCCAAAGGTTAGGTATTCAATGTTTCTACAAACAAGGGTTTGCCCTATCCTATATCTCTCTGATATATGTGTGGGGTCCAACAGTAGTACTCGACCCAATATCTCAGGGAACCAACTAAGGAGGCTAGACCGTTCCCTTAGCCGTACTACCCGACTACCCAGGTACTAGAGAGTATCTTCTCAAGTGTTGTCGTTGGTGGCACTATAGCAGTCAGGCGACCGATCGGTTTATCTAAAGAGGGCTTCAGGAAATCTAGGTCGATCTGTATACAGGTGATGTCTGATGTGCTACCACTTGAAGGGGTACCAACAGGGGTTACAAGGTTGGCCAACAAATGTGCACTTAAGTACCACTTGTATTTCCTACGTGCATGAATCCCTGACCATGGATTTATGCACAAGACGACAGATCTCTGTAGCTTAAAGATGTCGAAATATGTCTCTACCCTGAAAAAAATTAACCCATAATTTTCTGCTGAGGAAAGTGCTCTGATACCACTTGTAATATTCCAGATATAAAAAGTATGCAGAATAGAAATAAAATGCTAGAAATGGCAGATGAACAACAATATAACCAGAAAAACACCACAATAATACTAGAATGATACTAGAATAACAACAGAAATAACACTTTGATTACTGAGAGAAATGTTCACTTTCCTCTTTGAGGAGGAAACCTCCAGTCGATCAGAGCTCTATTACAATAATATCCAAGTAAAAATTTCTCATACCCTCGACTCCTATTTATACTAAATATGTCATCAAAAGAACCATCTAGAGGAAGATCCATCTAGAAGAGAACGCTTTTATTAGGTCTTCTTCCATTCTACTTATTCTTCCTTATTGCTAGGCCTTATTAATATTGACCTTTATTGCATCGGAATATATTATTCTACCTACGTGAGGGGTTAGGTCCCTAATATTAAACCAATTTAAAATCTTAGGGGATGCAAGAACGTCAAAATTATCAATTCTTTCTTATTTCAACTCAGGAGAAAATGATGAGTATTCAATAGGAAATTCTCCTATCTTAAATTCTTCAGAAGCTTCAACAGTAGGTAATTTAGAAATGCTAGATTCAACTATTGATGTTTGAAAAATTGAGTCAGATAAGTTCCTAGCAGTACCTGAGAAAATAGATGAAGAGGTTCCTTGTGAAGCCTTTCCTTTCTTGATAATCTTTTATGGGTCAACTTCAGGTGCAACCAGAGGTAAATGTGGAGTGGACCTCATATTTATACCTTTGGGAGCCACAACTGAAACAATGGAGTCGTCAGGTGCAATATGTAGTCTTTGGTTTATTGATCATTGTGCACCTCAGAATCAATATTTTATTTGTCATACAACCCAGGGAAAAGTCTTCAATCTGTTCCCCGGAAATAGTTCCAAGAAACGTAGCACTGAAAGTCACACTTTGATTTCTTAAAGTGCAAGCTCGACACCCATTAGTAAGTTTAAAGATAATTTTTTATTATAAGGTGGTGAATGGATAAAAAATAATAGTAATATAGTGTCAATCACAGTAATTTCTATATAAAATGCACCAACAAATGAGATTTTGAGTAACTTAGATCAGGGTTTTAAAGAATAAGAGGGATAGGGGGAAGACTTCAGTAAGAAAGGTTAAATATATGTACCATTTACATCAGGTAATACTAGTAGATACATGAAGAAAACCTTTTGAAACAAGAACTTCTTTACTCAAAAGGGCAACTCTGATAAAATCATAAACAACATCACAACAAATAATTCATTGCAATAAAGATACAATAGATCAATTGAAACCTTCAATAGACTGCAAATCATAGTAAGACATAAACAAGATGATAGGGGAAAAAACTGATTTCTATTAGACAAAAAGTCTCAGGTCTGGTACATAAAATCAAAGATGCCTCTATCACATTCACTACATCAAAATATGAGTCTCATCTCAACCATTCGAACCTTTCTCAGTCTTACTATTCCTATCTTATAATCTAGATTGTCAGTGAAAAATTTATAATCCGAATAACAACCTTATCCTAGGATCCCTGTGCCATAAAAGTGGCGTGGCAGCAGGTAGATAATAGAAAATAACAAAAATGCTAAGATCTAGGCTAATGTTGGCAACGCCCATAACATTTTCTTTATGGTTGATGAAGTGTCTTTTTGAGCGCATCTTCATTTGACAGGTGGCCTCCCATATTGAAAATGACCCATAGACAATTGTCAGGCATTCATCTAACCATCTGGAAGCTTCTTATTTCTTCAAAACTTCCAGAACAAGAGTTCGCAGTAGAGTTCACAACACCAGTCTGTATCAACTAGTTCACATTGCCAGGTCTTGGGAACTTTCTTGTAGCATCTTATTGTATTTAATAATACCCAAAACATCCCAAAAACTATCTTCAGTTCTTAAACTGTTGTAATCAACTCATAATATGGTATATTATTTGAAGAGATCATCCCAAACTTAAACATGATTTATTAGGCATAACCATCCTCAAAAACTTCAAAAATGCATAAAGAGAAACCTGTCAAAACTGATATTGTTTAAGGAAATTCATCTTCTTCATTTACTGACTTTGGAGCTCCTTCTAGTAGAAACTTTGGCTAACACATCAATATTTCTCTTGGCTAGCTCCTCTTTAAAAGGTTGCAACTCCATCTTTAGCTTTCTTATTTGTTCATGGTAAGCTTTGTTCAGTCTGTATAGGTTTCTAAGTTGCCCATGGAGGGGCCGAAACCTTTAGTCTATAAATATGGTTTTTCCAATAGTTTCATGATACATGTCCATGAGTCCATTAAGCTTCGTCTCTGCAAAAAATCCCCCCTTATTCATTTCATCAACCTCATCCCTTTCCTCTTTAAGTTGTCTTTTGAGCCTCTTAAAAGTATGATTTCTCTCTTCTTGAGGAGTAGTGATGTCAATGATTTCAATAGGATTTTCAACAGCTATGGATTTACCTTTCCTCTGGGATGAAAATACTATTGTATATTCCTTCACATGAATTTCTTGTTTGGATGTTGTTATGGTAAGAGGTCTCCTAGATTTGACCTTGTCAGCTACACTTGGTGAAGGAAACACTAGCTTCCTTCCTCTCAAACATGTGGCTTTAGTTGAAGGAACCTCTACTGGACTGGCATATGGCATAGTTGGAGCTTCTCTCTGTGAAAATTGTGAAGGTATGCCTCGTTCATGCTCCTTTGTTTCCTTATCATCTCTAGGATTATTAGTGCTCTTTATTTTCTTGTTCATTTCCGAATATACAATCTTGTCAATATGAAGAGGGCTTTGCATTTTAGACTGTGAAGTGGGAGCAACGTTTAGCTGGAAGTGCAAAGATGTAATAAATTCTTCACGATCAATTTTTTTCTTTCTCAATTCCTCCATTACCAACATCTTTATAATCCCTGAATGGAATACACTTGTATCAACTGATTTTGATTTAGCTTGGACCTTGTCAAACATTTTTCCAATACTTCTAAACAGGTATAAAGGAAGATTCATGGCATCTTTACCTGTGATATGTAGGATTAGCCTTATATGGTATTGATATATCATGTTAAATCTCCCTTCACAGGTGAAATATATTTGAATCACCTTCAACATATTATCAAATCTCTCCATCATATGGTTTTTCGGCACTCCCTTTGACAAATTGTCCCCTTGGTATTCTGGTTTGAGGAATTCCTTGGAGAAAGCAACATTTAGGGTCATCGCCTTGAACCATGTATCACCAATGTTAGGTATCTCAGTTGTTCTTGAGATGGAAAATTCATACACCTCAAACTCTAATATCCCAACCTTAGTTTTGTTCCGATCAAATTTAAGTGCAAACTCCCTAGCCACGTCTAGTTTCCCTCTCTGCATTTTCTAACAAAAAATAATGTAAACAACTCTTTGGAAAACTTCCCTGATCAAGGGTTCAGAATCAAAAAGATTCACATCGTAGGGCTCTGTTCTCACAATTCCCCCTCCTTTGTGAGCCTTCCTTTGTTCCAGAGTATCCATTAATGTTGTTTGAAGAAACAATTACCACAAGATTTAATGATTCTAGAGGTAAACAAAGGGCAACCGAGGATTAGGGTTTTAATGGATAAACTTTCCCAATAGGCTAGTTTTGTTTAAAATTTATGTGCTTCTCAACCCATTTGACCTCCAGGAATAAGACAAGGTATCTTTCAATCGGGAAGATGAAGGGAAACACTACTAAAAATATCATGAAGGGATATCAAAACATATCTTTGCAAAAAAAGTCTTAACAACCTCATACTTGTTCACAACATCACTACTCTTTTGCAAAACTCAGGTTGACTTCCACACGTGACTACTTTTACAGTTCACTAGATAGGAGTGTAATAAAGTTTGTGATCTTATAGAAGACATGTTTTTGTAAAAGGTGTTGGAACAAAGGGTTCACAGTGTTGGATTTGTTGCACAGAGTTCGTAGCGCCAGGGCAGGGGTTTTACAATGCTTGGGAAAGATAAGCGAAGAAGGAGAAATGGATTAGTGGGAAAGGTGGCCTAAACCTAGGGATACTCATGGGTTAATGAGCAAGGTTCAAAGCACATGAAAATGGGTTTGGAAACTTGTAAGTAAGTAAATGAGACAGTTCACAGTTCTTATCACTAGTTCACAGTGCCTCAAAGGAAAAACAACAAACGAGCCCTTTCCTGACCTTCAAATAAGGTGAAAATTATCATGGAGTGCCTGGTGACCTTGATTTCAAAGTGGGTATCTTTGAATTTTCACAGGGGCACTTGAAACATGTCCAACATACAACTCATATTCTTTAGCCAGTTCACATCATCGAGTTTGTAGCACCTATCTGTAACACCAGGTTCGCAACACCGAGTTAAAAATTATTTGTACACTTGGAGAAAATAGTTAGAAGCCATTTTGACATAATCTTTGGATATTAGTGTAGAATATCAGCTCTAAAAACAAGGAGTTGTTCATTGACACGACCCATAAATGAAATGATGGCAATGAATGAATGGTGTACCTTTGAATGCGCTACGAACTCTCCTAGTGAGTTGGCATCGTACATATCAAACTTGATTTGACATATTAATGGGTAAAGGTGAAAAAAGGAGGGGTCTACATACAACATGGAGGAGGTGACATGTGAGGGTGATGATGGAGAAATGGAAATATTTTACTCATGAAGGATTTATATGACTTGTTATGATAGCAAGGCATAACCCAATGAATCTAGACCAAATCCAAAACTAACCTTAGTTTATTTACATCAAAAAAATTGAAAAATGACTATAGAAAAAGGGACCTAAAACCTAAAACTTAATGAACGCCTATGACTCAAAATAAAAAACTGAAAATATTTTGACCCTTGCAATTCTATGTGATAAAACAACTCACATTTTGTAGTGTGACATCATTTTTGGACATGTTATATATATTTATCTTTTTTCCTTATGGAGTAAATACGTTTTGTACAAATATATTTACATGTGTGTGTATGTGTATGCTTCTATATTTATGTATGTGAAATATGCCAATCTAAAACATGATTTTCCATTGTATCAGTTAATTGATTGGAGCACCTAGGAACATGAATATATGTTATATAATCGAAATAACATTCCAAGAGGCGTACCCTAAGGAATCGTCGGTGTAGGGTGGGATCATGGACATTGTACACTCCATTTAACTATGACACTACCAGTTGAGCATGTAGATGAACCCAAAGGTGAGAAATATCATGTGATAAAGTATTACGTAGCAATTCTATAATTTCACTATACTCGGAAACATTATTGGTTTCTTCTCCTAGACAAGCACCTCCAAGAGATACCAACTGACCAGTGAGTGTGAATATTACCCAAGCTGTGGAAGCAAGCCTCCGAGTGTGTCGACTAGCACCTTTCGGGAACCCAACATAAACCTCGGATTCACTTGACATCTGCCACAATGCAAAAACACAATAAACTACACATCCATAAGATAAAAATATACTAATATATATAAATATATACATTATTTACAAGAAGTCACATTCAAGTGACCAACCTAATCATAGTACCACTTTAGATAAATCCCATTTATGGGCCTAGGAAACACATTTCCTTAAAATTCAACCAATTCATAAGAAACTTTTTCCAAAACTTTCATTATAATAAATGGTCTGAACCACATGGGTTTAAATTTGCATGCCCCCAAGGGATATTTATATTGATCATATACCAAGACAATATAACCCTCATATAAATCCCTAGGGTGAACCGATCAATCATATAAACACTTGACACAACGTTTATGAGCCTCGTTAGCCAAGGTTGCATCCCAACTTTGTTCATCGAGCTATCGAGTTAGACAAGACGCTCTTCAAGAGTAGTTGTGTTGGGCAGTAGTTCCACTGCCAACTTGAGAGAAGGAATCTGACACTCTATAAAAAATATTGTCTCCATCCCATAAACAAGTTGGAAAGGAGAGAATCTTGTACCGATCTTGATGGAATTTTGGTATGCCCAAAGTGTTGAGTATAACATCAAATGCCAATTCGACTTGGCTGAATTGATTGTCCATTGGAGAATGGCATTAAGAGATTTGTTGGAAGCCTCCACTTGACCATTCAATTGTGGATAATAGGGTGAAGAATGTTCTTGTTTGAACCCTATATTTGACGTTAACTTTATCATCATCTTATTTTGAAAGTGACTACCATGGTCAGTGACAATCTCTTTTGGTATACTGAACCTAGAAATGATTTGGTTGAAAACGAAGAGTGACGTTGTTTCCTCGTCATTTCTAAATGTTGGCATGGCTTTGAACCACTTGGTGAAGTAGTATACTACCATAATGATATAGTGATTCCCCCTAGACAAAGCCAAGTGGAATGTAGCAAAATCAATTTCCAACTTAGTGAAGGGGACAACAACAATAATAGGAAACATAGGAGCAGGGTGTGTCTACATCTTCCGAGAGAAGATATTACATGGTTGACACTTCTTAACCACCTAAATACAATATTTGAATAATGAGGGATATAAGTAGCAAGCATGAAGTATTTTCTGAGCGGTATCCAACCCAGACAAGTTACCACCACATGATCCAGTGTGGAAATCATTTAGCACAATATATTCTTCCTTGTGATTTAGACAACGACAAAGAACGCAGTCAACTCCTCGATGATACAAAGTGTCATCGATGATAAGATAATTTCATGCTTGATGGTGTATTCGTCGATGCTCATCATGAGAAGCATAGGGAGGACACTTCATAGTCTAAAAATACACAAGTATACTTCCATACTAAGGGTCGAAAGATGTAATAAGGAAGAGATCCTCATTGATCAATGCCTCTTTAGGAGAATTGTTTCCACTCTTAATCAGAAGTTTCAATATTAACTCTGCAAAGACCAAATATTTTTTGGACTTCGTCAAAACAAAGTCCAAATCGAATTCTTGAAGAATAATGATCCACCGACTAATCTTCCCGCCAATGACCTGTCATGTCAACACGTACTGAAAACAATTAACGATGTCCATGAAGGTGGTCTTACGGAGTAGAATATAATGAAAAAACCTTTGGATGGCATGAAAATATGACAAATCCATCTTATCAATGTGGGTATAGTTGAGCTCTATTTTGAATAAGCCTCGGAAGAGGTAGTATATAATGTGTTCCTGGAGTGCATCATCCTCCTAAACCAGGACCATATCGATGGTTTATTTTGTTGCAGCTAAATAGAACAAGAAATATTTTCCATAATAAGGAGGGTTGAGCAGAGGGGAAAACATCAAGGAACATTTCACGTTTCAAAAGAGCATTGATCTACTTCATCCCAAAAGAATGGTACCTCTTTCTTCAAAATATGCATGAACCCCTTAGGGATTTTAGCATAGTTAGCAATAAATCCTCATAAGAAGTAATCTTTCCCCTAGAGACTCTGAAGCTGAGGAACTATGCGCAGGGGAGGAAATTGAACTATTGCCTCAACCTTAAGAGGATCAACCATTATCCCTTTGTTGGACATGATAAATCCCAATAAACGTTCCAATGTAACACAAAAACTACACTTTTTTGGATTCAAGTGAATCCAGTAGTAGAAATACCTCTCAAAAATAAGTCCAGGGTGAGCGATATGATTAGTTTTGTTGTGAGAACGTGATGCAAGATCATCAAGATATGCTTCGACTATATGTTTTAGGTCATGCAAGGTGAACAACATGGCCCACTAGAAAGGAGCTCCAACATTTTCTAGGGCAAGGAATTTTCTTATATGCAAAGGTACCCCATGGACATATAAAAGCAATCTTATGTTGATCCTCGGGCTTGATATTAATTTGATTGTACCCTGAGAAACAGCCCATAAAGGATAAAAATTCACACCTTGCACATTCATCGATAATATAATTAATGAATGGGGTAGGAAAGTTATCTTTCGGGCATTCCTTGTTCATATCGTGGAAATCCATGCACATTCAAATTTTACCTTTCTTTTTATTGATTGGAATAGGGTTTGACACCCATTCCGTCAATTGAATTGGGTATATGAAACCAGACTTAACTAATTTATCTACCTTAACTTTAATGGTCATTGCCTTTTGAGGGTTGATCGAGCAAAGCTTCTACCGAAATATCTTAGGATTGGGATAGGTTCTAATTTCGTGTTCAACAATACGAGGGTCAATGCCTGGGATTTCCTCATAAGACCAGGAAAAAACGTCACAAAATTATTTAAATAACACATTATACACTTGAATCTCCTCGGGGGAACAATCCTCTCCAATGAAGACAGTTTTGACGATGCTAGGGATTTTGGAGATATCAATTGAAATCGTCTCAACTATATTCGCTATGTTTCCTTTGGCATATACTATGTGCGTTGCCAAAGGATTAACTGGATGAGTGGCATCTCCTTTCATGGTCAAAGTAAACTCTCTTTCTTCCACTCTCCCAAGCTTAGGTAAAAAGTATGATCTGTGATGAAGATCATCCCAAGGTCTATCCAGACTCGTAATTGCCTCTAAAATCACCTCGTCAGAAGGCAAGACCAATTCCAAAGGATCATGTGAAGGAAGAGACTCTTGGGCCCAAATAGGCTCTAGAACTGGATCAAGCTCTTGAAGGGGAGATGGATCAGATTTTTTCGAGGTTTGTTGAACAATATTGTATGAGACCTTAGTTGTGGATAAAGGAATAGCCATTCCAGGATTCCCTACCCCTTCCATTGAAGCCGATGGGGAAGGTAAATTCCACAGATCGTCAAAATAAGTCATTGAAAATGAAATAACTTTGAAAATCACAACCTTAGGCTGGTTAGGGACAACCAAAATAAAATTAGCATTATTTAAAGGGAGTGGAAAGTCAAAATTTCCCTTTAAATATTGAAACAATTCAACACCTAAGTTAACAGTACCTTGCTACAGGTTATCAATCATTGGGACTGTGAATGCCCCTGATGAAGGGTCAGGGAGAGAGAAGAAAAATTGATCAGCGATTATTATCCAACCTTCATGAGGAAAGAATAATACTCGAAATACGGTGGATACAACCATTGTCGTTTCATAAGTCCAACTTCAACCCAAAAAATGGTTGTAGTCAAGAGGGGCATCAACTACTTCAACCTCAACACACACAATTTTCCCCTCCAACTACACAGGGAAGGATGGGATTATTCCATGCAGTCGAAAAGAACTACTGTCAAATTAACAATGTAGGAGACAGAGGCAACTCCAGTTGACCAATACCCTTTCAACATGCCAACAACATAACACGTGTTGATGCACCCTCATCTACCACCGTGCGAAAAATATTTTGTGTCAACGATTTCATGGAATAAACCACTACTATATGGAAGGCTACATCGTAAGGCAAATAAGGTTTAACATTGGAAGGGTTAAAAATTAAATATCCCGAGTTAGGTGGATCAGAAGCACCTAAAGTGGACACTAATTCTTTTCTCTGTGAGGGGAAACTCTGGAGGACCTCTAGAGTGGACATCACACAAGTGATTTGCACAAGAACTTCAATGACTGAGTAGTTCTTGGTAGACCTTGTGTTTGTATTATGAGAATATTTATTAAATTAACCTTTAGGGATGTGATTCATTTCTTCTTCCATTGTCTTCTCAATTTGAAGAGGAGTAAATGGGTCAAGAGATTATTTTCCTTTCTCAGTAGATTCAAGCATTCTGTAATCATGGGCCTTTTTATGAAGATGAGAATTCACTATCATCATGTACACCTTTGTGGATCCTATTATCACTATGTAATTTTCCCAAGGCTATGGAGGCATTCACAGAGGCAACATCAAAACCACTTCAAGTCTTGGATCTATCCCTCCAAGACTCAGAGAGGGATCTCTCTATCTGATATAATTTTGTTGGAAAGAAGGTATTAGGCTAGTTATGCAGAACATGGGTTTGTTTATGGATTTGGTATGTTTGGGAGATTGAAAACTCGAATTTTCATTGGGCCATGGGGTCTACCTTTCTGAAAATGGATTTATCTCAGATGTAAATATTGTCACCACAGGGAAAGATAGAAAGACTGCTGGATCAAATTGAATTACATGAAAATGGAGGAGAAGAAAAGAAGGGAAAATACACCAAGTAGAGGAGCAAATAAGAATTCATATGCTCAACTTCCGATGAAAACATGTAGACCATTAAAAGACCAGAAAAAGAGTGCAAAAAACAAGTTTTGTTCGTAATATTTCTTTCAATGATTGGATCGGGGAAAAAATCAAATGGATTAACAGAGAAATAAAATAGTTACTCAGAGAAAAACATCACCAGAGAGTCTAACAAAAGAATCCTGCAGCTACAATTTTTATTTCTGGAAAGTCATCAAGAAAATTACAAAGTATCCCCCATGGGGCATGAATCTTGAGCTCAATCATCAACCCTTTTACATTAAACTCACATCAATAAATAAGAGAGATCCCCCAACAATTTTTTTAAGTCGGGTTCAACCGCCTTAGACAAAAATAACAACAAATCGCCAAAAATCCTTAACTTTCTTCCATGAAAGACGGGCCGAATTTCTGCAAAAAAGGGGTCAGCACAGACATTTGTTTCTCTTCAATGATGACACCCGGTGTTGGCGATGGAAGTCACTCCTGGATTGCAGCAGGAGCAGAGCCCGACGCCCATCAGTTTTATGTCACGGTAGTTTTTAATGGGTGATCAAATGGGTAGAGACTCGGGAAGATATCACTCAAACTTAGGGACTGGGTCCGGCATGCAAGGAACAAAGGAGGTCTTGATCTAACTTCACTCAGTGGGTTGATTTGAAAATGAGAAAGTTGAAGACTTGGTGAGAGGAGTGGAGAAACTACCTCAGGCAATAGGCCTTTCAGTAATTTATAGAAGAAAAACTCTGAATGTGAGATCCTCTAGTTCAGAGCTTCGAGAAACTGAAAGGGGGGACTTGACTGGATTCTCCAATTCCAAGTCATTGAGTGATTAGAAAATCATAGGGACCAATTAGAAACAATGCAACTGTTACAGTGATCAAACTCTACATCATCCTATAATAGTTACAACTCGACTGGATTCTCCAATTCCGAGTCGTTCTAATACAGTGTAAACAAAGAGACGAAAGAAAAACTGACATTCATAAGACAAGAAGTCTCAAGAGTCCAGACATAACTAGGAAAACAATGCTTCATTAAAGTTTACCACCGGGAGCCTTGCTCAACCATCGATGCTTACAAAAATGGCGAAAATGCCTACATATACTCAAAAACCACACCAGCAGCAAAAACAAGATGTTGCATTAAAGAATTGTGTCTGCATGGCTTCTGACAGCCTGCCCATGCAGACTCAGGATGATCGTGCACCTATGACAGACGCCATCAAATTTCGGATTGTCCTTCTGTAGGTGAGTCGACGTGAATTAGTCCTTTACCGGACCTTCATTTTATGGCGGAGTTGATTTTCAACCACCAGCAACTGCCGCAATAACTGCTTTTTGGGATCGGGGATGACCTCGGTCAACTCTGCCTTCTGGGACGTGGAGATCTCCTAATGGTGCCACCTGGATCAGGCAAACGGTATTTCTTTGGACGCTACTTCGTTGGACTACTGTGAGGGACCCCTATGAATGATGTGGATGAGGGTGTGATGGGGGTTAAAGGCATGAACACTATGGAGGTGATGGAGAAGAAACGGGAGCTGTGACATCAGCTGAGGAATGCCACGCGGTTTGAATAGGATAGAGGAGGAAGGAGAATGGAGTGCGGGAGTACAGAAGGAGGTGATTGGGAGTGAGAGGGACACATGGCAGGAGACGAGAGGACGACGAGCTGAGGCGGTTTCATGTGGATGGAGAGAGGGAAGTTGGACATATGACTGGGGAAGAGGGAGGAGGTAGGTGCAGAACAGGTGGCAATGGGGAGGACAATACCAAAGGTGACACGACAAGCAAGGGACCCCACAATAATAACACACCATTCCGGACACCCCCTCTTTCATTAAAGACAGGATAGCAAAGCGGGGCCAGAAAGGTCTGAGCACCGTTGATCTAGGTGCTCCGATCCTTACCTTTGAAGAGTTGCGTGTTTGATTACGGACCCCCCCCCCCATATTAAAGGCAGAAAGGCAAGGGGGGTCCGGGCTAAAGCCTCAACCGTTGATTTAGGAACCCAGATCCTGACCTTTTAAGAGTTGCGCACTTGATTCTGGACCCCCCCCCCTCCGCTTAAAGGTAGAATGGCGAGGGGCCTCCGAAATCTGCTCCTGGCCGTAGATCTGAGTGCACAAATCCTGGACACCCAAATCCATGCTCCCTTTAAGTCCAATGCACTCGAGTTTCATCAATGGATGGACAACTGATATGACTTCGGTGCTTTCACTATGAAAATATTGAAAGGCCCCACCTGTGGCTCAGATCGCGCACCACGTGTCCTTTTGGATGGACGGCCGAGATGATTCATGAATATATATAGACGCTACCTATCGTGCTAATCCCAGTGAAACTCTGCTAAACGTGATTTCCTTCCGATCGTAGATCTGCTTTTATAGATGAATCTGGGCCGTTGACAACATAATTTCGCCTGCTCACTTGATTTTTAGCCTGAAATGGGGCTTTACGTGCTACGCTTGGGCGTTCTTCGTGCAACCTGTAGACCTGGATGTTATCAGACCCAAGACAAGAAATGTCGCTAACACCTGGGGAAAAAATGAAGGAGGTTATTGTAGATGGGCATGTGCTGGACAAAAACTCCTTTGGTTTTTCCAAATTCACCTCCATCTCGTCGTAACATCTCCCGCAAAATCGGGACTATAATAGAAAAAACAAAAGTCCGAAAAATGAGGCTGAAAGACGGCTTCGAATTCTCCCAACTGGTGGCACCTGTGAAAAAATTGAGATACTTTTTTGTTCTTCATATTCTTATGGAGAAAAACCTCTCTCAGTTTTTCAAAATTCATTTTCATTTGCTCGAAATCTGCTTCAAAAGAACACTGGTCAAAACTAGAAAAACAGTGGTTTTGTGAAAATGGGGGAGGGCGGTTTTGGA
>SNQJ01S0066597.1:16542-29501 GCA_010110895.2 Picea sitchensis
AGTATATATCATCCAATTTAATGAACTAGAAAGAGTCTCTTAAGCTGGGATAAAAAAAAAGCTCAAAAATATAATTCCCTGTAGAGGTAAATTCTCTTTTCTTTTACAATAAAAATGGCTTAAAATGACAATGACATGTAATTAGAATGGAACTGATTTGCCTAGTTCGGCATAAAATTTCCCAATATACAAGTCAATTAACCTTGAAGAATCCTAAGAGAAAAGTAACCTTGAAACCTTAAGAAAACCATACAGATAAAATAATGAGAAGTATGTAAGAAATATCCCATAGTGTCAAGTCTTTGTCCACTTACTCAAGTCACCTACGCACCTATAAAAGTCCTGACCTCCCGCAAGAAGTAATAAAGATAGAGAATAAATAATACTAGGTTCAAAAAATCTTAAATATGAAAGAATATATAACAAAATAACGAGACATAAAGAAAAAAAAATTAATTAAAAAAAAAAAAAACTAAAATTGTTTTGGACGTTGCTAGGCTCAGACATGGCAACCATGGCCCGCAACCTCTAATTTACTATAAACAAGGAAAATACAAGTGCTCATACACAAGCCACAAGTCATAACCCACAATGTAGAAGATCTTAAGTCTTCCCCCTTAACCACTCGGGAAAACTAGCGAGGTCAGAACAAAATGCACTTAACCTACAAGCCATGAAGAGGGTTTTGAGTGCCAAGACAATACAACAACAAGCCAGGCCACCTGCACAACACACAACACAAGTATGAGCACAAGAACAAGTGCTTAGTTACGAAGGAGGAGAGCCCACAAGGGTNATGTACAACACAAATCACCAAAGTCAAGATCAAGAGCCAGGCCAATGAGGACACGAGTCTAATGAACAACGCGTCCCTCAAGCGCCTTAGACCACTCAACCATCCTGACAGAGAGTAGTGTTGAGAGTGGGATTTGAACCTGAAACCTAAAGCCCATAGGGCATAAGCCTGCGCACCAGAACCTTGTTGTTAAGGAACTCTGGACTTTTCCATATTTCTTCTACATGAACAAAAGGAAGACTCAATCCTGAGAAATAGAAAGTGAGAAATTAAGAAGACCATGGTTTGGAATCTTCTAGTCATTTCCAAGTCAAACTGGAGACTAAAAAGACTACTAACATCAAATGAAAACCTTTACAAAAAAATAAATTTTAGAAACTAATTCACCGCAGTCTTTCCCGGTATAGACAACCCACAATAGTGTTGGCAGACACTCAATAATGGTTTTTAATATGTTGTAAGTATCAAATTGTCTTCCTTTTGTACATGCATTTTCCTTTGTGATCAACTCACTAAGCGACTAGATCAATTTGGTCAAACCTTCAATACTGGGTTGTGGACCAGCACCAAGCCACAGAGGAGAGGGGCTAAAGTCCTTTGCACTATGCATCAAGGCATCACCAACAACAACACAATCACCGAGAATAAAATTTTATGAGAAGGAGAGACGACACCAATATATCAATTTCCATCCGCTCGAACCTTATTCTTTGTGTAACCGATCGTACTATGTGATTCGCTGGGTGTAATTTAAGAAATTTTTCCCACCGAATGGCCACTGGTCCATATCTACTACACTACGCAGCCATTGCAGAGTGAGAGGGAAGAGATCTCGGTCGCGGTTGCAGAGTGGGAGAGGTGTACAGAGGAAGGAGCATTATGCGAGTGGGGGTGTAGGGTTTTGGGTAATGAGAGCCCAGGGGGGCACGAGAGCCTCATGCGAGGACCCATGATGCTTGACTTTTTATTTATTGTAGATTATTTTAAAATGTAATGATTTTTATTTTAATTGTTTTAAGATAGTTATTTCAAAATTTATATATTTTAATTTTAATTGTTTAATTTAGTTTAAATTTAAATTTGAATTATTTCAATTAATTAATTGATTAATTAAAGTATGTATGTACTGAGTATTAATTAATGTTAATATGTGATTAATGAAATATATAATTAATGTAAGTAGTGATTAATTAATATAAAGATAATTTCTAAAAGAATTAAACTAACACTATAACTTAATAATATTAGTGAATGTTATTTAAAATGTTATATTAGCGAACGTTATTTAAAGAGACTAAGGGAAAAAAAATTATAGCGAATTATAAAGTATTAGTAACATGAAGATAGAAGCTCTGTAAGGATATAAGTGATATATGATAGGGTAATTGACGAGCACCTCACAGTGCTAGCATAACTAGCGAGGTGAGGGAGTTAGCCACTTACTCGAACAAGTTACCAAGATTAGACGCTTTCGACCTCGACCTTTACCCACTTACCCTAAAGAGAGTAATGTTTGTTTACAGACAAGTGAAAAAAAAAACACTTACACCTAACCCTATGTTTGAAAGTATAAGTTTGAGAAAATGTGGAATGCCTTAAACTCTTCCGTGATAAGAATTTGGTTGATGTAGATTCAATCATTTAAAATGGTTAGGACTCGAGGAAATCGAGGCCGAGGGGCATCATCGCAAGGACTGCTAATGTCAGCACTACCACCACCATCGCCTGAATTAGCTCTCATTTTGCGCTCTTTGGAGGCTATTAATGAGACTTTAAAGGGGCATCAGCCAGCAGATGTCGAAGTGGAACCCCCACCATCTGAAGTGGGTAAAATTGAAGCGTCGAGGGATTTAGAGGGAGGGCCTCCACCCCGAGACATCACTAGAGAACTACAGAAGATCAAACTCCCAGAGTTTGTCGCGGGTCATGCCAGTGAACGTGAAGAGGCATGGTTGGAAGGAATGACACAATGTTTCTCCTTAAGATACTATGCTTCCACATCAAAGGTGAAAATAACAATCATTCAGTTGAGGGACAGTGCCTTGAACTGGTGGGGTAACCTGGAGAGGCAGTTGCACCTTACCCCAGACACCGTCTCATGGGAACTTTTTGAGGAAAGGTTTCATAGGAAATATTTGCCGACTTACTACGAGGAACAACAGGTGGGAGCATTTCATGCTCTAGTGTAGGGAAACAGGACCATGGAAGAGTACGAGATCAGGTTCATGTAGTTGGTAAAATATGTCTCGTACATGGATACCGATCAACGATGGGTAGAACATTTTGTGTATGGGTTAAACCCTAAGATAAGGGCCTTGGTACGGATGTGGAAACCATCATTAGTAGTAGAAGCAGCTAAAAATGCACATTATGCAGAGGAGCATATGAGCTTATTCAGAGGTATGAGATCGACCTTTCCACAACATCCTGGATTCGTGGGGAAGGCCCTTAGGACCTTCTCCAGGGGAGAGATCTCTATGCCGGCTCCTTATGGTAATAGAGTCGCACCTAGGACAGTTTCTACATGTATTTCAATGGTAGCGAGTGCAACATCCCACCCATCACCTACGACATAGGTAGGTCCATGACCTTCTCAAGGAGCATCAAGTAGGGGCAGGGGCTCTAGGGGAAGGAACTACAGGGGAAGGGGCTACAGGGAAGTTTTCAGGTTTCATCTCATGTTACGTGTTGGGGATGTGGAGGACCCCATTAACAGCATGACTGCCCAGAGTTGCAAGAAGGATTTGTGCATAGAGAAGGAAAGGCCTCGATGGGAAGAGCAAGTAGTATCCACCAGATTTATGCAACAATTAATAATCGCCAGGGAGAACATCAATCCATGGTGGTGGAGTCATCAAGTACGCTAAATTATGTCAATGTTAAAACTTTATTTGATTCTGGTGCTACATATAGTTTCATTTCACCATCTGCATTAGAAAAGTGTGGGTTGGAAGCCTACGAGCATGATGACTTTAAACAAGTCGAGATTGCTTCAGGGAAAAAACAAGTGGTAGGACCTAGCGTTGATAATTGTCTAGTAGACCTGGGGGTATGTACTACTAGGTTGAAGGTATGTGTCACTGCTCTGGGGACATATGACCTAATCATTATAATGGATTGGATAGAATCTCATTGAGCTATGGTAGATTGTTTCATGAAAAGGGTGCTTTGTGTTGACGATGAAGGAAGGCCAGTAGATATCCACGATGTATGGAGAAAGGTGTCTCTATGCTTTATCTCGACCATGAAGGTTAAATGTTGGATGAGGCAAGGGTGTTGACATTATGTAGTGGAAGCGGTCAATGAAAGGAAAGGATCCTCCTTGTATCAGTACCCATTATTGTCAGAGTTTAAGGATGTTTTTCTGAAAGAGTTGTCAGGGTTACCTTTGGAGAGGGTGCTTGATTTTACCATTGAGCTAAAACCTGGTGCAGAGCCAATTTCCAAGACTCTGTATAGGATGACAACGCCAAAAATTTGTGAGTTACATATGCAGTTGAAAGAACTACTCGACTTATGGATAATAAGGCCTAGTGTTTCAACTTGGGGTGCACTAGTAATTTTTTTGAAGAAGAAGGATGGTTCCTTACTATTGTCTATATATTACAGGGACTTGAACCGGGCTATAGTGAAAAATAGGTACCCAATGCCACGAATATATGATCTCTTTGATCAGATGAAGGGAGTAGCAGTGTTCTCAAAAATTGATTTGCGATTAGGGTATCACTCGTTAAGGATTAAGGAAGGCGATATTCCTAAAACTGCATTTTGAACTCGGTTTAGGCATTACGAGTTCATTGTAGTACCTTTCGGTTTAACCAATGCGCCAACAATATTCATGAGCCTCATGAATGGTGTATTTTGGAAGTACTTAGACCGCTTTATACATGTCTTTTTAGATGATATCCTCATCTATTCCAAGAATGAAAAAGAACGTGAGGAACACTTGTGAGTGGTGTTGTCCTACCTTAGAGAGAACAAATTGTATGGAAAGTTGTCGAAGTGTTCTTTCTTCCAGAAAGAAATTCACTATTTAGGTCATATAATTTCCAGTGAAGGAATATTTGTGGAACCAGAAAAGGTAAAGGCCATTATGGAATGGCCAGTGCCGAAAAATGTGCATGAGGTAAGAAGCTTCATGGGTCTAGCAGGTTATTATTGGATATTTGTGGAAGGGTTATCTAAAATAGTGAAATCCATCACCACTCTACAATGCAAGGGGGTCAGGTATGAATATAAAGAAGAATACAATAGTGCATTCATCAAGCTTAAGAGGTTACTAACTAGTGCACCAATTCTACGAGTGCTAGATATGGAAAAAGAATTCACAGTCTGCACAAATGCCTCAAAGCAAGGGTTGGGGGTCATGCTAATGTAGGATGGAGGAGTGATAACGTATGCATCGAGGAAGTTGAATAAACATGAGGAGATTTAAGCTACTCATGATTTGGAGTTGGAAGTTGTAATGCTAGCTCTGAAACTTTGGAGGCACTATCTAGTGGGGAGAAAGTTTGAGCTCAAAACGGACCATGAAAGTTTAAAACATCTCGTCACTCAAAGGGATCTCAATTCTAGGCAAAGGTGATGGAGTGTTTATGAGTGAGTACGATTTTGGAATTTCGTACATCAAGGGAAAGGAGAATGTGGTCGTGGATGCCTTGAGTAGGAGACCATGTGTCTTCTCTTTGGTACCCTTAAAAGTTAATATGAGGGAGAGTGTGTTGATGCAACTCCTTGGAGATAGTTGGTATTTAAAGGTTACTTCAACCCTCCAGAGTGGGAGGAAATTAGAGCCAAATTATGAAGTATATAGCCTGGAAGCAGATGGATTATTAAGATAAAAAGCAAGGATGTACATCCCCTAAGGTGGATATATTCTAAGCATCATACTGAAGGAAGCCCATATAGCACATTATTGTGTACATCTAAGTGTGAAGAAAATGTATGTAGACATGAAGAATCTTTTCTTCTGGGTTCACATGAAGTGCGATGTAGTACATTTTGCCGCCAAGTGCCTAGAGTGTCAACAAGTGAAAGCTGCCAACCACCACCCGACAGGTCTCCTACAACCGCATGATGTCCCTATGTCCAAGTGGGAAGTCATTTCTATGGATTTTGTTGTGGGATTGTCGCTCGCATCGCATAGACACAATGCCATTCTTGTGATAGTTGATAAGTTAACCAAGAGTTGCCATTTTATTCTAGTTAGAGACACTTATGATCTCACTGATGTGGCACGTGTGTTTGTAAGTGAGGTAATCTGTTTGCATGGGATACCCAAGAAGATCATTTTAGATAGGGACTCCATATTTACTTCTAGGTTTTGGACAAGTTTGAAGTTAGCATTGGGGACTCAGTTGAACATAAGCACAACTTATCATCCTGAAACAGATGGGAAAACTTAGAGAGTAAATCAGGTTATGGAAGACATGCTTAGGATGTATGTTATGGATAATAAAACCCATTGGGAGAAGTACCTACCTTTGGTAGAGTTCGCCTACAATAATAGTTTTCATAGCTCCATTGGAATGCCACCCTAGGAAGCTTTGTATGGAAGGCCATGTAGAACACCGTTGAGTTGGGAAAGGTTAGAGGAATGAGTGATAGTTGGGCCAGAATTGATTCAAGAGATGGAGGAGCAGGCGGCTCAGATTAGGCAGAGACTAAAGGAAGCACAGGATAGACAGAAAAGTTATGTTGATGCACATAAGATTGACCAAAGTTATAAAGTGGGAGATCAAGTTTTCATTCGTATTAGGCCTAATAAGAGTACCACTCGGTTCAGGAAGGGGACAAAGTTGTCACCTTTATTTATAGGACTATTCAAAATCCAAGAGAGAATTGGACCCATTGCCAATTGTCTCGTACTACCACCCCAATTTCATAAAAATCATAATGTTTTTCATGTATCTGTTCTACGTCATTATGTTGCTGATGAATCTCATAAACTGAATTGGAAGGAATTGCAGGTATCGTACGCGGGAACCCTCATGGTAGAACCATTACACATATTGGACCGTAGGGTCTGAAAACTCAGGAATCGTCTGGTAGACCAAGTTAAGGTCTAGTGGGACAAGTATATCCCAAGATATGCTACTTGGGAGGATGCCGAGACATTACAACGAGATCATCCCTCACTTTTTTGACGACCTCAAGAAAATGTTTCTCGAAGGTTGGGTGTATGTAATGCCACCTTTTGACTTAGAAATCTAAAATTACCTAATGTTTAATCTCCTTTATTTTCTATTCACTGTGAAACTATTAATGATACACTTGAACTTTTAAGACATATGAACCTATATGAATGTTTAACGTTATTTGAATGATGATGGATATTATGGAATGTATTATGTAAATGAAAATTATATGAATGTTTAACATTATTTGAATGATGATGGATATGATGCAATCTATTAGGTGAATGCCAATTCTATGAATGTTTAATGTTATTTGAATGATGATGGATATTATGCAGTCTATTATGTGAATGACAATTCTATGAATGTTTAACGTTTTTTGAATGATGATGTATATGATGCAATCTATTATGTGAATGTCAATTCTATGAATGGTTAACGTTAATTGAATTATGGGGTTATTATGCAATCTAATTCTAACTTGAAAATTTTGACATTTAAAGTTGGTGTGGGGATAACAAATTGAGATTATGGTTGAATGCATTTACATTATGATAATGCATAGATATGTATGAGTTTGTGTTATAGACTAATCTGCATGTCAATGGGATATGAAATAGCCAAAGGATAATGATAATAAAAGTGGATGTCATGAACACCGACCAAGAAACAATATGGTATGAATCTTTGTATGTGAAATTATGTTGGTTCGAATGCATTGCTATGATATATGGAATAGTGCAGGTTTTTCAGGTGGTGATACTGCCTAAAACTAAATATATGATGACAAAATTCCCAGCAACACAGTGCCACTGTATATTCCATGGTAGGGTGTGGACCCTATTCCTATTAGGAGGGGTGGAGGCATTTCCCACTGTGTATCCTCTGAAACTTGGAGTCATGGGAGGATGGTGTTAGCTCACGCTCCCTTAGATGTGTGATGATAACTATCAGTTGCCTTCTGGGGAAGCTTGGTCAAAGAGTGACACTTCCGCTGACGGGTTCTATTTGGATTTATGTCAATATAGTTGACGCTCCAAGATAGTCCAGCAGAGGAAGGATAGGGATGGAAGACGAAAGTAAGTTAGGGAGGAAGGATGAATAGAAATAGTTGGGAGTGTATGGGAATTTTTCCTTATAGTGGTGTTATCTCTCTAGGAAACTCTCCTAGGTTGTATCTCAGAGATGCCTGGTAACTTAACATTTTTGTAATTATTTTCTCAATAATGGGTGTGGTTTGGATCAACATGAATATCTAAATCATTGGATTGTATCTTCAAGAAAGTCTAGTTATATTCATGCAGTACAAGGCCTTCAAGAGCTATTATCAGATAGGTATGTAGATCAAATGGATAAGAAACCAATCAATTAACCAGAACATACATAAACAATATATACGATGGGTCAACAAACTAGCAAATGATGCTTATGATTCTTGTTTAATAATCAAAGGTAAGATGGCAGTTACCATAGGACCTTTACACATAGACAAAGAAATGATTTCAACTCATAGGAAGAGAAAAAGAATGAAAAGAGAGTCTGACAATAACAATGAAAGAAGTTTGCAGGCTTAATATATTAAAGAAAGTGTCTTTATCACAATAAAAATGGATTATAGAAATCAAAATCGAAACATTTTTTCATCAAATGTTCTGGGATTTATAGCCTTTACAAATAGTTTAAAAATCCTAGAATACTGGATCGAATTTTGCCAAAAATAGAAAGTCAATAACTGGCCCAAGAAAATAGGCAAAGATCCTATAAAATAGGTCAAATCCTATCCTTGGATGATCTTTATGTCCTTCAGATTCTTTGGTAGGTGTAGTGAGCCTTCTGAGGCTGTTGGATTTTATGTGATATGAGAGGAGTAGAAAATGACACCTGCTGACAATCAAACAACTTTATATCCCTGAAAATAGCTAACCGATTTTGACCTTTCTGCCTTGTAGAGCATATCCAACATCAAAACAAACTCTTGATAAGGATGTCATTAATTATTATCTATTGATTGGAACCATTCCTGAGGATTTTGGACAAGGAAAACCTAAATCTGTGCAAAAATATTAACTTTCTATCCTATCAGTGCTTTTGGTAGCTAGAATAGACAAAATTCAGACCAATTAGCTACTGAAAGATCTGATTTCGATGGCTAATGAATAATCTAAATGTTAGCCTAAGCCACCAAAAGGTTTGTTTTAGTGAAATTATCAAAATTTCAAAATACCTTTTGTCTTAATTCAAAAACGCCTTAGGGCTGAGATTTTAAGGCTTCTTCATATTACTTAAAGACTGTAGGATTGTTGGCTACCTCTGGTTCATTGCACTGAAATGATACCTCTGCTAGGGTTTCGAGAGTAGCATGTGTTTGAGACTGGTGTTTTGAAGACATAACTTGCAACCTTAAAGCCTTGACCTTTTTCTTCAAACCCTGAGATACTCTCCATAAGTTGTTGTAATCTTTTACAATATTCTCCTTCTTTTTCTTTTCCTTTATGCTTTCATGTGCTAATCTTTCCAAGGATGAGTTGCTTTCTGCAAAGTTCTTCGATAGGGTTTCATATCTGGTTTTAATTACCCTTTCGAGCACTTCTTGTTGAGCTAAGTTCTTCTTAAGATTCTTGATTTCCTTCGATTTACTCTTCTTCACTCTTTTGCTAGATGAGGCATCTGCAACTTGTGGTTCTTGTTATTTTTAAGGTGTAGGTCATGGAAGGTCTTCATACCTTGTTGTGAAAACATCTACATAAACTGAATTTTCATGCCATGTGGTAACTGAATCTTCGTGCCCTATTTCAATCTGGTGTTCTTCATCCTCTGAGTCTGTGTAAGGAAGATTAAGAATGCTCTTGTTCACTGGGGTTTCTTCAGCCTTATCTGTTTCACGACTGAATTTTAGTTTCTTCTTAGTTTTGTTAAGCTTAGAAGAAGGAGAGGGTTGATTAACTGGAACTGGAGAGATAGCTCTCCTCCTCCTCTTTCCACTTCTGGGAGTAGAAGACTTCTTGGAATGAGGACTCTTTTTACCCTCTCGCCATACATCAGTCTGAAAATCATTCCAGAACAAGAAGTAATTCCACTCTTTGTTTCTTCTCTGCAATAGCTCACAAACCAAGAGTTTAATTAGTCCATGGCGGGATAGTCTATATGCAACTTTTGTTGGGCTTGGCCTTGACCTGATGAGCCATCTTACATAAGCTTCTGTGGAGAAAATAGGGCAGATTGAGTGGGTTTCTAGTAGTAAAATGATTCATGAGTTTGAAATGGTAAATCAACACCCTATTATATCTGCCTTCACAAGTTATATAGACCATAATGGATTTTAGTAACTGTTTCCATTTCTCTTCAAGGAAAGACACAGGAATGTCTTTCTTCCATATCAAATCCTTGCATTCTGGTTTCAAGTAAGACCTGAATTCAACATTCTTTGTGACAGTGGTTTTAAACCATTTTTATCCAGTCCTAGGAAGCTCTGTCACCTCAGCTCTGAGGGCTTCATCCACCTCGAATTCATCTCGATTGATGACTACTTTCCTTCCATCAAAATTCAAGCAAAGGCTTCTACCAGCTGCTCGTGAGAGCTCTGTAATTTTTTACAAAAATTATAGCAACCTGCGTCCCTGAAAAGTTGGCATACCTCCAGGTGTGATTCCAGGTAACTGATATTGTCAGGCGCTCTCCTTAGAGTTGATCCTCCTTTCTTCATCTGTCGCAATGCTCCTATACACCTGCAATTGGAAAATCAGATTTTGGGGGAAAGTTACACAGTGTAAACTTAGGGAGATTTGGCTCGGCTGTGACAGGGACGAGAAAAATGAGGTGAGCATTAGATCGTGTTGTTGATTACAAGGGATGTGAAAGAGTATCTTGTGATTTGAAACAATCATGGTTGATGAATGTAATGATGGAAGGTACGTAACCATGTGTTTTGATGCAACAACAATCTGAAAAGATTCGCTACATCATGCAGAGATGGGCTCCCAATTTTAAATGGTTTCTTCTCCTGTCTTTTCGGCAGCTAATTGCAATTATAAAACTTCAACCCGACGGTTTAAGCATGTGAAAGGACGTGCTGACTCCTCCCCTACTCCTGCGATTTCGGTGGCTAAAATAGCCTTGAATTTCTTTGTTTAAGCTGCCAAAAGCTAAGGCTTTCGGTGGCTAATGAACAATCAAAATGTTCGCTTAAGCCACCGAAACCTGAGATTTGAATTATATAAAATAAAAACTAAAAAAATGTTTATTCTAACTTTATTACATGCATAAAGCTCTCAAAAATGAGCTTTAACAAATTAAAAATGTATTTTTTTAAAAGACATCCTATCACCTAAAATGAANGAAAAGAAAATATGTATATATGTATATTCATAATTATTTAACTGAACTACAATTGTCTAAATGAACGTTGTTGTGCTAAATTACTATAATTAAGGGATTTTGCGAACATTTTAATTGGTTTATTATCTTTTATGAAATGAATAGACTTGTTGATTGGATTGGACACATACAAGAATTACTATAGGTGTGATAATTATTGTCATTAGTTCATGCACAAGAATTGTATGTTCTAGCTACACATTCATTTCTTGCACATGTACACTCGTATGCATAAGTTTTTTTTTGTTTTTTTTTGCTTACTGATAATGTTGTTTATTGGATATGAATGTATGAACTATATGTCATTTACGTTGTATTGTAAATGAATCTAACTTCGGGATGAAGTTTCTTGAAGGGTGGGTGTATGTAACAACCCTAATTAATTTTTTAATTATCATGAATGATAAATATTAGTTTAATGAATTATTAAAATAGATTTATGGACACTTTTTATAAATTTATTATTATTGGTAGTTGAACCAATTAATGAGAGGGATAAGGTGGTTGAGAAATTAATGGGGGGTAAGGAAGTTGGGGAAATGGATTCAAGGGAGGAAGATATGGGAGAAGGGAGAACTCGGATAGGGACATCTTTTGGTTGGGTAATATTTTTGGTTTATGGAAGGTAAGAAAATTTAGAGAGAAAGAAGGAGGAGGCCAGGAATAGTTTTGGCTGCAACAGTTTTGCTTACAGTTTTTCTTGAGGACTCGCACAGGGGGCTCCATTGTTGCTAGGAATTTTGGGCTCGGGGGCCAGGAAATCGTAAGGATTACTGGAGCTAGGGAGCTGGAGAGGTTGTTCCTAGTTGACTGGGAGGTTACTCAGTTTGGGCAAGATCCATTAGATTTAGGTTCAACATCATCAACAACATCATCAGCTTCAGGGTCAACATAATCAGCTTCAGGTTCGACAACAGGTTGAGGTAAATACCTTATGCATTTCCTTATACTATTGTTCATTATGCTCATTATACTTATGTTCATTATGCTCATTATGTTGTTCATTATGCTCATTATACTGTTGTTCATTATTATATTGTTGAAAATTATTGTTATGCTGGAACAGTAAGTAAAGAAGTAAATTATAAAGAATTTATGTATCTATATTTATTTTATGAGGCTCTGTATGCACAAGCCTTACAAATTTCCAGGTCCTTCCTTTATTATTATCCAGCAAATGAAGGGATACAACCTACAACACACCCGTTGTAACTTCCTCTTCTTTCTCTGAGAGTCTCCTCACCTAGAATACAATATCTGCAATGATATATAACTGCAATACATTTCCCTCATAAAAGAGGGTTTCCTTATAGGGAAAAAAATCCTAACATAACTTCTACTGTCATATCTACGACCTTATAATGAACAATCATAGACCATGGGAAAGCCCCCCCTTCACTCCCCCAAGTGGAGGAGTGTACATTCTTCTCGGGTGTAAATTCTTCATGGGGTATAAACACGGCTGAAAACAAAGGCCTCTGATTTAGGAAGATAATCAAGCTCCACAACCAACATATACATGGTAATACCTATACATGACAAGACTTACACATCACAAGGCATGGAAAGACTCAAACCTAGACCTTTTCTTGACATGCCTCAGACTCTCACACCTACTCCCTCTACCCACTCCCTTCCTCTCTCTCTCTCTC
>SNQJ01S0066597.1:48722-63044 GCA_010110895.2 Picea sitchensis
GGGTAGAGGGAGTAGGTGTGAGAGTCTGAGGCATGTCAAGAAAAGGTCTAGGTCTGAGTCTTTCCATGCCTTGTGATTTCTAAGTCTTGTCATGTATAGGTATTACCATGTATATGTTGGTTGTGGAGCTTGATTATCTTCCTAATTCAGAGGCCTTTGTTTTCAACTGTGTTTATACCCCATGAAGAATTTACACCCCAGAAGAATGTACACTCCTCCACGTGGGGGAGTGTAGGGGGGCTTGCCCATGGTATATGATTGTTCATTATAAGGTCGTAGATATGATAGTAGAAGTTATGTTAGGATTTTTTTCCCTATAAGGAAACCCTCTTTTATGAGGGAAATGTATTGTGGCTATATATCATTGCGGATATTGTATTCTGGGTGAGGAGACTCTGAGAGAAAGAAGAGGAAGTTACAGTGGGTGTGTTGTAGGTTGTATCCCTTCATTTGCTGGATAATAATAAATGAAGGACCTGGCAATTTGTAAGGCTTGTGGATACAGAGCCTCATAAAATAAATATAAATACATAAATTCTTTATAATTTACTTCTTTATTTACTGTTCCAACATAAGAATAATGTTCAGCAGTATAATAATGAACAATAGTATAATGAGCATAATGAAAAACATAATGAGCATAATGAACAGAAGTATAATGAATATAATGAATATAATGAACAACAGTATAAGGAAATGCATAAGGTATTTACCTCAACCTGTTGTTGAACCTCAAACTGATGATGTTGTTGATGATGTTGAACTTGACGCTGATGGATCCTGCCCAAACTAAGTAACCTCTCATCCAACTAGGAACAACCTCTTTGGCTCCCTAGCTCTAGGAATCATTACGATTTCCTCGCCCCCGAGCCCAAAATTCTGAGAAACAATGGATCCCCCTGTGCGAGTCCTCAAGCAAAACTGTTGCAGCCAAAACTATTCCCGGCCTCCTCCTTCTTTCTCTCCCAATTTTCTTACCTTCCATAAACCAAAAATATCACCCAACCAAAATATGCCCCTCTCCAAGTTCTCCCTTCTCCCATATCTTCCTCCCTTGAATCCATTTCCCCAACTTCCTTACCCCCCATTAATTCCTCAACCACCTTATCCCTCCCATTAATTGGTTCAACTACCAATAATAATAAATTTATAAAAAAGTGTCCATAAATCTATTTTAATAATTCATTAAACTAATATTTATCATTCATGATAATTAAATAATTAATTAGGGTTGTTACATACACCCACCCTTCAAGAAACTTCGTTCCGAAGTTAGATTAATTTACAATACAAGGGAAATGACACATGGTTCATACATTCATATCCAATAAACAATATTATCAGTAAGCAAAAAAAACAAAAAAAAACTTATACATACTAGTGTACATGTGCAAGAAATGCATGTGTAGCTAGCACATACAAGTCTCATGCATGTACTAATGACAATAATTATCACACCTATAGTAATTCTTGTATGCATCCAATCCAATCAACAAGTCTATATGTTTCATAAAAGATAATAAACCAATTAAAATGTTTGCAAAATCCCTTAATTATAGTAATTTAGCACAACAACATTTATGAATATACATATATACATATTTTCTTTTCAAAAGGGGAAAACAATAAATTCCACTTGTTATCTCCTCAAATAAATAAATCGAGTTATTTCATTTTAGGTGATAGGATGTCTTTTAAAAAAATACATTTTTAATTTTTTAAAGCTCATTTTTTAGAGCTTTATGCATGTAATAAAGTTAGAATAAACATTTGTTTAGTTTTTATTTGATCTAATTCAAATTTCAGGTTTCGGTGGCTTAGGTGCACATTTCGATTGTTCATTAGCCACCGAAAGCCTTAGCTTTCGACAGCTTAAACAAAGAAATTTGGGGCTATTTTAGCCACCGAAATCGCAGAAACAGGGGAGGAGTCAGCACGTCCTTTCACAAGCTTAAACCGTCGTGTTGAAGTTTTATAATTGCAATTAGTCGTCGAAAAGACAGGAGAAGAAACTGTTTAAGATTGGGAGATGATCTCTACATGATGTAGAGAATCTTTTTGGATCATTGTTGCATCAAAACACATGGTTACGTACCTTCGATCATTACAGTCATCAACCATGATTGTTTCAAATCACAAGCTACTCTTTTGCATCCCTTGTAATCAGCGCCATGATCTAATGCTCACCTCATTTTTCTCGTCCCTGTCATAGCCGAGCCAAATCTCCCTAAGTCTACGCTGTGTAACTTTCCCCCAAAATCTGATTTTCCAATTGCAGATGTACAGGAGCATTGCGACAGATGAAGAAAGGATAATAAACTTTGAGGAGAGAGCTCGACAATATCAGTTACCTGGAATCTCACCTAGAGGTATGCCAACTTTTCAGGGGCACAGGTTGCTATAATTTTTGTAAAAAATTACAGAGCCCTCACGAGCAGGTGGCAAAAACCTTTGCCTAAATTTTGATGGAAGGAAAGAATTCATCCGTCGAGATGAATTCGAGGTGGATGAAGCCCTCATAGCCGATATGACAGAGCTTCCCAGGACTGGAGAAAAATGGTTTAAAACCACTGTCACAAAGAATATTGAATTCAGGTCTTACTTGAAACTAGAACGCAAGGATTTGATATGGAAGAAAGACATTCCTGTGTCTTTCCTTGAAGAGAAATGACAACAGTTACTAAAATCCATTATGGTCTATATAACTTGTGAAGGCAGACATAATAGGGTGATGATTTACCATTTCAAACTCATGAATCATTTTACTGGAAGAAACCCACTCAATCTTCCCTATTTTCTCCACAGAAGCTTATCTAAGATGGCTCATCAGGTCAAGGCCAAGCCCAATAAATTTGTAGGTAGACTATCCCACCATGGTCTAATTAAACTCTTGGTTTGTGAGTTGTTGCAGAGAAGAAGAAAAGAGTGGAATTACTTCTTGTTCTGGAATGATTTTCAGACTGATGTACAACTAGAGGGTAAAAAGAGTCCTCATTCCAAGAAGTCTTCTACTCCCAGAAGTGGAAAGAGGAGGAGGAGAGCTATCTCTCCAGTTCCATTTAATCAACCCTCTCCTTCTTCTAAGCTTAACAAAATGAAGAAGAAACTAAAATTCAACAGTGAAACAAATAAGGCCGAAGAAACCCCAGTGAACAAGAGCATTCTTAATCTTCCTTACACAGACTCGGAGGATGAAGAACACCAAATTGAAACAGGGCACGAAGATTCAGTTACCACGGGGCATGAAAATTCAATTTATTTAGATGTTTTCACAACAAGGTATGAATACCTTCCATCACCTACACCTCAAAAAGAACAAGAACCACAAGTTGCAGATGCCTCATCTAGCAAAAGAGTGAAGAAGAGTAAATACAAGGAAATCAAGAAGCTTAAGAAGAAGTGAGCTCAACAAGAAGTGCTCAAAAGGGTAATTAAAACCAGATATGAAACCCTGTCGAAGAACTTTGCAAAATGAAACTCATCCTTGGAAAGATTAGCATATGAAAGCATAAAGGAAAAGAAAAAGAAGGAGAAGATTGTAAAATATTACAACAACTTTTGGAGAGTAGCTCATGGTTTAAATAAAAAGGTCGGGGATTTATGGTTGCAAGCTATGTCTTCAAAACACTAGTCTCAAACACATGCTACCATTGAAAACCTAGCAGAGGTAGCAGTTCAGTTCAATGAACCAGAGGCAACCAACAATCCTACAGTCTTTGAGCAAGATGCAAAAGCCTTAAAAGATCAGCCCTAAGGCGTTGTTGAGCTAAGACAAAAGGTATTTTGAAATTTTGATAATTTCACTAAAACAAACCTTTCGATGGCTTAGGCGGACATTTAGATTGTTCATTAGCCACCGAAAGAAGAGATTTCGGTAGCTAATTGGTCTGAATTCTGTCTATTCTAGCTATCGAAAGAACTGATAGGGAAGAAAGTTAATATTTTTTCACAGATCTAGGTTTTCCTTGTCCAAAATCCTCAAGAATGGTTCCAATCGATAGATAATAATTAATGACATCCTTATAAATATTTTGTTTTGATTTTGGAGATGCTCTACAAGGCAGAAAGGTCAAAATTGGTTAGCTATTTTCAGGGATATAAAGTTGTTTGATTGTCAGCAGGTATCATTTTCTACTCCTCTCATATCACATAAAATCCAGCAGCCTGGGAAGGCTCACTACACCTGCCAAATAATCTAAAGGACATAAAGATCATCCAAGGATAGGATTTGCCCTATTTTATAGGATCTTTGCCTATTTTCTTGGGCCAATTATTGACTTTCTATTTTTGGCAATATTCGATCCAGTATTCTAGGATTTTTAAATTGTTTGTAAAGGCTATAAATCCCAAAACATTTGATGAACAAATGGTTCGATTTTGAGTTCTATAATCCACTGTTATTGTGATAAAGACACTTTATTTAATATATTAAGCCTGCAAGATTATTTCATTGTTATTGTCAGACTCTCTTTTCATTCCTTTTCTATGCCTATGAGTTGAAATCATTTCTTTTTCTATGTTCAAAGGTCCTATGGTAACTGTCATCTTACCTTTGATTATTAAACAAGAATCATAAGAATCCTTTGCTAGTTTTTTGACCCATCATATATATTGTTTATGTATGTTCTGGTTAATTGATTGGTTTCTTATCCATTTGATCTACAAACCTATCTGATAATAGCTCTTGAAGGACTTGTATTGCATGAATATAACTAGACTATCTTGAAGATACAATCCAATGATTTAGATATTCATGTTGATCCAAACCACACCCATTACTGAGAAAATAATTACAAAAATGTTAAGTTACCAGGCATCTTTGAGATACATCCTAGGAGAGTTTCTTGGAGTGATAACACCACTATAAGGAAAAATTCCCATACACTCCCAACTATTTATATTCATCCTTCCTCCCTAACTTACTTCCATATTCCATCCCTATCCTTCCTCTGTTGGACTATCTTGGAGCGTCAAATATATTGACCTAAATCCAAATAGAACTCGTAAGTGGAAGTGTCACTCTCTTGACCAAGCTTCCCCAGCAGGCAACTGACAGTCATCATCACACGTCTAGGGGAGCATGAGCTAACACCATCCTCCCATGACTCCAACTTTCAGAGGATACACAGTGGGAAATGCCTCCACCCCTCCTAATAGGAGTAGGGTCCACACCCTACCATGGAATATACAATGGCACTGTGTTGCTGAGAATTTTTTCATCGTATATTCAGTTTTAGGCAGTATCACCACCTAAAAAACATGCACTGGTCCATATATCATAGCAATGCATTCGAACCAACAAAATTTCACATATAAAGATTCATACCATATTGTTTCTCGGTATGTGTTCATGACATCCACTTTTATTATCATTATCCTTTGGCTATTTCATATCCCATTGACCTGTAGATTAGTCTATAACACAAACTCATACATATCTATGGATTATCATAATGTAAATGCATTCAACCATAATCTCAATTCGTTATCCCTGCACCAACTTTAAATGTTAAAATTTTCAAGTTAGAATTAGATAGCATAATAACCCCATAATTCAATTAACGTTAACCATTCATAGAATTGACATTCACATAACAGATTGCATCATATCCATCATCATTCAAAAAACGTTAAACATTCATAGAATTTTCATTCACATAATAGACTGCATAATATCCATCATCATTCAAATAACGTTAAACATTCATAGAATTGGCATTCACCTAATAGATTGCATCATATCCATCGTCATTCAAATAATGTTAAACATTCATATAATTGTCATTTACATAATACATTGCATAATATCCATCATCATTCAAATAACGTTAAACAATCATATAGGTTCATATGTCTTAAAAGTTCAAGTGTATCATTAATAGTTTCATAGTGAATAGAAAATAAAGGTGATTAAGCCTTAGGTAATTTTAGATTTCTAAGTCAAAAGGTGGCATTACATACACCCAAACTTTGAGAAACATATTCTCGAGGTGGTAAAAAAAGTGAGGGATGATCTCGTTGTAATGTCTCGGCATCCTCTCAAATAGCATATCTTGGGATATACTTGTCCCACTAGACCTTAACTTGGTCTACCATACGGTTCCTGAGTTGTCGGACCCTACAGTCCAATATGCGTAATGGTTCTACCATGAGGGTTCCCATGTATGACACCTGCAATTCCTTCCAATTCAGTTTATGAGATTCGTCAGCAACATAATGACATAAAATAGATACATGAAAAACATTATGATTTTTATGAAATTGGGGTGGCAATATGAGACGATTGGCAATGGGTCCAATTCTCTCTTGGATTTTGAATAGTCCTATAAATAAAGGTGACAACTTTGTCCCCTTCCCGAACCGAATGGTACTCTTATTAGGCTTAATACGAATGAAAACTTGATCTCCCACTTTATAACTTCGGTTAGTCCTATGTGCATCAACATAACTTTTTTTTCTATCCTATGCTTCTGTTAGTCTTTGCTGAATCTAAACCACCTGCTCCTCCATCTCTTGAATCAATTATGGCCCAACTATCACTCAGTCCTCTAACCTTTCCCAACTCAACGGTGTTCTACATGGCCTTCCATACAAAGCTTCGTAGGGTGGCATTCCAATGGAGCTATGAAAACTATTATTGTAGGCGAACTCTACCAAAGGTAGGTACTTCTCCCAATGGGTTTGATTATCCATAACATACATCCTAAGCATGTCTTCCATAACCTGATTTACTCTCTAAGTTTTCCCATCTGTTTCAGGATGATAAGTTGTGCTTAAGTTCAACTGAGTCCCCAATGCTAACTGCAAACTTGTTCAAAACCTAGAAGTAAATCTAGAGTCCCTATCTGAAATGAACTTCTTGGGTATCCTATGCAAATAGATGACCTCACTTACAAACACGCGTGCCACATCAGTGACATCATAAGTGTCTCTAACTGGAATAAAATGACAACTCTTGGTTAACTTATCAACTATCACAAAAATGGCATTGTGTCTATGCGATGTGAGCGGCAATCCCACAACAAAATCCATAGAAATGACTTCCCACTTGAACATAGGGACATCATGCGGTTATAGGAGACCTGTCGAGTGGTGGTTGTCAGCTTTCACTTGTTGACACTCTAGGCAATTGGCGATGAAATGTACTACATCGCGCTTCATGTGTACCCATAAGAAAAGATTCTTCATGTTTGCGTACATTTTCTTCACACTCAGATGCGCACAATAACATGCTATATGGGCTTCCTTTAGTATGATGCTTCAAATATACCCACCTTCGGGGATGTACATCCTTCCTTGTTATCTTAATAATCCATCTGCTTCTAGGATATCTAATTCATAATTTGGCTCTAATTTCCTCCCACTCTGGAGGGTTGAAGTAACCTTTAAATACCAACTATCTCCAACGAGTTGCATCAACAGACACTCCCTCAGATTAACTTTTAATGGTACCAAAGAGAAGACACATGGTCTCCTACTCAAGGCATCCACGACCACATTCTCCTTTCCCTTGATGTACAAAATTCCAAATTCATACTCACTCATAAACTCACTCCATCGCCTCTACCTGGCATTGAGATCCATTTGAGTGAAGAGATATTTTAAACTTTCATGGTCCGTTTTGAGCTCAAAATTTTGCCCCACTAGATAGTGCCTCCAAAGTTTCAGAGCTAGCATTATAGCTGCCAACTCCAAATCATGAGTAGCGTAAAGCTCCTCATGTTGTTTCAACTTCCTTGACGCATACGTTATCACTCCTGCATCCTACATTAGCATGACCCCCAACCCTTGCTTTGAGGCATCTGTGCAAACTGTGAATTCTTTTTCCATATATGGCACTCGTAGAATCGGTGCACTAGTTAATAACCTCTTAAGCTTGATGAATGCACTATTGCATTCTTCTTTCTATTCATACTTGACCCCCTTGCATTGTAGAGTGGTGATGGCTTTCACTATTTTAGATAACCCTTCCACAAATCTCCAATAATAACCTACTAGACCCATGAAGCTTCTTACCTCATGCACATTTTTCAGCACTGGCCATTCCATAATGGCCTTTACCTTTTCTGGGTCCACAGAGATTCCTTCACCGAAAATTATATGACTTAAATAGTGAATTTCTTTTTGGAAGAAAGAACACTTCGACAACTTTCCATACAATTTGTTCTCTCTAAGGCAGGACAACACCACTCACAAGTGTTCCTCACATTCTCTTTCGTTCTTGGAATAGATGAGGATATCATCTAGAAAGACATGTATAAAGCGGTCTAAGTACTTTCTAAATACACCATTCATGAGGCTCATGAATATTGTTGGCGCATTGGTTAAACCAAAAGGTACTACAACGAACTCATAATGCCCAAATTGAGTTCAAAATGCAGTTTTAGGAATATCGCCTTCCTTAATCCTTAACGGGTGATGCCCTGATCGTAAATCAATTTTTTAGAACACCGTTGCTCCCTTCATCTGATCAAAGAGATCATCTATTCATGGCATTGGGTACCTATTTTTCACTATAGCCTGGTTCAAGTCCTTGTAATCTATAGACAATAGTAAGGAACCATCCTTCTTCTTCACAAAAATTACTAGTGCACCCCAAGGTGAAACACTAGGCCTTATTATCCATAAATCGAGTAGTTCTTTCAACTGCATATGCAACTCACAAATTTTTGGCGTTTCCATCCTATATAGATTCTTGGAACTTGGCTTTGCACCAGGTTTTAGCTCAATGGTAAAATCAAGCTCCCTCTCCGGAGGTAACCCTGACAACTCTTTCGGAAAAACATCCTTAAACTCCAACAATACTGGGTACTAATACGAGGGTCCTTTCCTTTCATTGACTGCTTCCACTACATAAAGTCAACACCCTTGCCTCATCCAACATTTAACCTTCACGATCGAGATAAAGCATAGAGACACCTTCCTCCGTACATCATGGATATCTATTGGCCTTCCTTCATCGTCAACACAAAGCACACTTTTTGTGAAACAATCTACCATAGCTCAATGGGCTTCTAGCCAATCCATTCTAATGATTAGGTCATACATCCCCAAAGAAGTGACGCATACCTTCAACCTAGTAGTACACACCCCCAGGTCTACTAGACAATTATCAATGCTAGGTCCTACCACTTGTTTTCCCCCCGAAGCTATCTTGACTTGTTTAAAGTCATCATGCTCATAGGCTGCCAACCCACACTTTTCTAATGAAGATGGTGAAATGAAACTATCTGTAGCACCAGAATCAAATAAAGTTTTAACATTGACATAATTTAGCATACCTGACGACTCCACCACCATGGATTGATGTTCTCCCTGGCGATTATTAACCATTGCATAAATTTGGTGGATACTACTTGCTCTTCCCATCGGGGCCTTTCCTTCTCTATGCAAAAATCCTGATTGCAACTCTGGGCAGTCACACTGGTAATGGGGTCCTCCACACCCCCAACACGTAACATGAGATGAAACCTGTGCACTTCCCTGTAGCCCCTTCCCCTGTAGTTCCTTCCCCTAGAGCCCCTGCCCCTACTTGATGCTCCCTAAGAAGGTCGTGGACCTACCTATGTCGTAGGTGATGGGTGGGATGTTGCACTCGCTGCCATTGAAATACACGTAGAAATTGTCCTAGGTGCGACTCTATTACCATAAGGAACCGACATAGAGCTCCCTCCCCTGGAGAAGGTCCTAAGGGCCTTCCCCATGAATCCAGGATGTTGTGGAAAGTTCGATCTCATACCTCTGAATAAGCTCATATGATCCTCTTCATAAGTGCATTTTCAACTGCTTCCGCTACTAATGATGGTTTCCACATCTGTACCAAGGCCCTTATCTTAGGGTTTAACCCATACACAAAATTTTCTACCCGTCGTTGATCGGTATCCATGTACGAGACATATTTTACCAACTCCATGAACTTGATCTTGTACTCTTCCACAGTCCTATTTCCCTACACTAGAGCATGAAATGCTCCCACCTGTTGTTCCTCGTAGTAAGTCAGCAAATATTTCCTCTGAAAACTTTCCTCAAAAGGTTCCCATGAGACAGTGTTTGGGGTAAGGTGCAACTGCCTCTCCAGGTTACCCCACCAGTTTAAGGCACTATCCCTCAACTGAAACATCTCTATTTTCACCTTTGATGTGGAAGCATAGTCTCTTAAGGTGAAACATTATGTCATTCCTTCCAACCATGCCTCCACACGTTCATTGGCATGACCCCCGACAAACTCTGGGAGTTTGATATTTTGTAGTTCTATAGTGATGTCTCTGGGTGGAGGCCCTCCCTCTAAATCCCTTGACGCTTCAATTTTACTCACTTCATATGGTGGGGGTTCCACTTCGACATCTGTTGGTTGACACCCCTTTAAAGTCTCATTAATAGCCTCCAAAGAGTGCAAAATGAGAGCTAATTCAAGCGATGGCGGTGGTAGCACTGACATTGGCGGTCCTTGCGACGATGTCCCTCGGCCTCGATTTCCCCGAGTCCTAACCGTTTTAAATGATTGAATCTACATCAACCAAATTCTTATCAGGGAAGATTTTAAGGCATTCCACATTTTCTCAAACTTATACTTTCAAACATAGGGTTAGGCGTAAGTGTTTTTTTTTTTACTTGTCTGTAAACGGACATTACTCTCTTTAGGGTAAGTGGGTAAAGGTCGAAGTCGAAAGCGTCTAAACTTTGTAACTTGTTCGAGTAAGTGGCTAACTCCCTCACCTCACTAGTTATGCTAGCACTGCGAGATACTCGTCAATTACCCTATCCTATAACACTTATATCCTTATAGAGCTTCTATCTTCATGTTACAAATACTTTATAATTCGTTGTAATTTTTTTTTCCTTGGTCTCTTTAAATAACGTTCACTAACATAACATTTTAAATAACATTCACTAATATTATTAAGTTATAGTGTTAGTTTAATTCTTTTAGAAATTATCTTTATATTAATTAATCACTACTTACATTAATTATATCTTTCATTAATCACATATTAACATTAATTAATACTCAGTACATACATACTTTAATTAATCATTTAATTAATTGAAATAATTCAAATTAAAATTTAAACTAAATAAAAAGAAAATACATATTCAAATTAATTAAAATTTAAACTAAATAAAAAGAAAATACATATTCAAATTAATTAAAATTTAAACTAAATTAAACAATTAAAATTAAAATAAATAAATTTTGAAATAACTATCTTAAAACAATTAAAATAAAAATCATTACATTTTAAAATAATCTACAATAAATAAAAAGTCAGGCATCGTGGGTCCTCGCATGAGGCCCACATGCCCCCCTGGGCTCTCATTACCCAAAACCCTACACCCCCACTCACATAACGCTCCTTCCTATGTACGCCTCTCCCACTCTGCAACTGCGACCGAGGTATCTTCCCTCTCACTCTGCAATGGCTGCATAGTGTAGTAGATATGGACCAGTGGCCATTCAGTGCGAATAATTTTTGAAATTACACCCAATGACTCACATAGTACGAGCGGTTACACACAGAATAAGGCTCGAGCGGATGGAAATTGGAATATTGGTGGGGTCTCTCCTTCTCATAAAAGTTTATTCTCAGTGCTTGTGTTGGTGTTGGCGATGCCTTGATGCATAGTGCAAAGGACTTTAGCCCCTCTCCTCTGTGGCTTGTTGCTGGTGTGCAACCTAGTATTGAAGGTTTGACCAAATTGATCCAGCCGCTTAGTGAGTTGATCACAAAGGAAAATGCATGTACAGAAGGAAGACAATTTGATACTTACAACATCTTAAAAACCATTGTTGAGTGTCTGCCAACACTATTATGGGTTGTCTATACTGGGAAATACTGTGGTGAATTAGTTTCTAAAATTTATTTTTTTGTAAAGGTTTTCATTTGATGTTAGTAGGTTTGTTAGTCTCCACTTTGACTTGGAAATGACTGGAAGATTCCAAACCATGGTCTTCTTAATTTCTCAAGCTTGATTCTTCCTTTTGTTCATGTAGAAGAAATTTGGCAAAGTGCAGAGTTCCTTAACAAGGTTTTGGTGCGCAGGCTTATGCCCTGTGGGTTTTAGGTTTTAGGTTCAAATCCCACTCTCAACACTACTCTCTATCAGGATGGTCGAGTGGTCTAAGGCGCTTGAGGGACGCATTGTGCATTAGACTCATGTCCTCATTGGCCTGGCTCTTGATCTTGACTTTGGTGATTTGTGTTGTACGTTGAAGGGCTAGCACCTTTGTGGGCTCTCATCCTTCGTAACTAAGCACTTGGTCTTGTGCACAGACTTGTGTTGTGTGTTGTGCAGGTGGCCTGGCTTGTTGTTGTATTGTCTTGGCACTCAAAACCCTCTTCGAGGCTTATAGGTTAAGTGCATTTTGTTCTAACCTCGCTAGTTTGCCCAAGTGGTTAAGGGGGAATACTTAAGATCTTCTGCACATAAGTGCATGTGGGTTATGACTCGTGGATTGTGTATGAGAACTTGTATTTTCCTTGTTTATCATAAATTAGAGGTTGTGGGCCATGGCTCCCATGTCCGAGACTAGCAACGCCCAAGAGAATTTTAGTTTGTTTTTATTTTAAATTAATGTTTTTTTTTTCTTTATGTCTCATTATTTTGCTATATATTCTTTCATATTTAAGATTTTCTGAACCTAATTTTATTTATTCTCTATCCTTCTTACTTCTTGCGGGAGATCAGGACTTTTATAGGTGTGTAGGTGACTTGAATAAGTGGATAAAGACTTGACACTATGGGGTATTTCTTACATACTTCTCATTATTTTATCTTTATGGTTTTCTTAAGGTTTCAAGGTTACTTTTCTCTTAGGATTCTTCAAGGTTAATTGACTTGTATATTGGGGAATTTTCTGCCCAACTATGCAACTCAGTTCCATTCTAATTACATGCCATTGTCATTTTAAGCCATTTTTATTGTAAAAGAAAAGAGAATTTACCTGTACAGGGAATTATATTTATGATTTTTTTTTTTTATCCCAGCTTAAGAGACTCTTTCTAGTTCATTAAATTGGATGAGATATACTCTTTTTATTTTTTTTAGCAGTTCAGTTATAGGTAGGCCTTTAAGGCTCCAACTTGTTGTTTATAACTCTGATACCATATGTAAGACCTGTGCATACAAAGCCTCATACAATAAATATAAATACATAAATTATTTCTAGTTTACTTCTTTATTTAAGGTTCCATCATAATAATAATGTTCAGCAATATAATAATGAACAACAGTATAATGAGCATAATGAACAACAATATAATGAGCATAATGAACAATAGTATAAGGGATTTCATAACGTATTTACCTCAACCTAATGTTGAACCTGAAGTTGATGATGTTGAACTTGAAGCTCATGGATCCTGCCCAAACTGAGTATCCTCCTAGCCAACTAGGAATAGCCTCTCTGACTCCCTAGCTATAGGAATCCTTACGGTTTCCTGGCCGTCGAGCCCAAAATTCCTAGCAACAATGGTGCCCCTTGTGAGAGTCCTCAAGAAAAACTATAAGTAAAATTGGTGCAGCCAAAACTGTTCATGCCCTCCTTCTTTCTCTCCCAATTTTCTTACCTTCCATAAACCAAAAATATCACTCAACCAAAAGATGCCCCTCTCTGAGTTCTCCCTTCTCCCATATCTTCCTCCCTCGAATCAATTTCCCCAATCGCCTTACCCCCCATTAATTCCTCAACCACCTTATCCCTCCCACTAATTGGTTCAACTACCAATAATAATAATTTTATAATAAAGTGTCCATAAATCTATTTTAATAATTCATTAAAGTAATATTTATTATTCATGATAATTAAAGTATTAATTAGGCTTGTTACACAATTTCTGTGTTGGACGTAGCTCGCACTGGGTGAACCATGTATATATGTGTCTATTGTATTGTGTATCTTTTGTGTCTTATTTACGGATTTGTTTTTATTTTGTTTCTCTGTGATCTTGTTTTTATAATAGTATAGGAGTGTGAGAGGATGTGAGAGGGAGACAGACAGGGGGGGTAGAGAGGGAGAGTTAGAGGGAGACGAGGAGGGGAGGTAGATGTAGGAGAGAGAGAGAGTGGGAGGGATGGGGGAATGGAAAAGAACCAATATCTTATAAGAGTGTGAGCACAATCTTAGGAATGTGTGCACATTCATATAACTCATGTGTCCTATTAGGAACACATGTGTGTTCCTAAAGCGCATGCATGCTCTTAAGAACACAAGCACATTCTTTTGAATTCAATTTTTTTGGGTGCGATTGACAATGTGTATGATGAATTGGTTTCCTTGGAATTAGGTTATGGATGACAAACCTAATGGTTCGGTCTGCAAAT
>SNQJ01S0066597.1:67952-83292 GCA_010110895.2 Picea sitchensis
GTGTGTGTGTGTGTGTGTGTGTGTGTGTTTTAGTATTTGTAAGATGTGTATTTCCAATTTTTTTTTCTATCAAATTAAATTTAAATCATAATTCTAATTCAAATTAGGTAACAATGTTACAAAGACCAATAACAAATATCAAACTTATAAGCTTGATTAACTTACACCTTGCCCAAACTTGAACAGATTTTTTATCTAATCTCTAAATGCACAATGCTCTCTTCCAAGACACTTTATTGTTCTAGGATTTATTTTAACGGTTATGTTTATGGTTTGCTAATTGATATAGATAATTTGTTATATGGAGAGAATAAGGTGTATTGAAATTGTAATAGGTAGGATATTCAAATCACTCGTATCCAAGGAAATTTTGTAGGTGGAAAATTGTGGAATGTTAGTTTGCATTACTAAATTCCAATTTTGATTTTTTTATAGATTAAAAGCCACTGAATTAGTTTAAAATGATAATTTATAATTGCTAAAATCATAGTTTTACATTGAACTGAAAATTTCATTATAATTTTGATTAGATTATGAAAAAAATCCAAAAATAATAAGACCATCACGATTATCCCATGTCTGTAATACTAACTTCAACCTATATCATTTTAATACAAAATTATAAATAACCATTAAAAAAATTATATGAAACTGTTTGTTATTGTTTTTTTGCTATTTTTAAAATCATATCAAATGTTAAAAGAAAAGAAAAACTGAGATTCTGTTTGGCAATATTTTTTATCAACTCGGTGTTAATAAAGAATATGCATACCATCTTTGATATTTTTAATTTTAAGTAAAAAGATTTGCATTTTAATTATATTTTAAATTCTTCTCATAAATGTGAATTATGATAATTTTATTATTTCTTATAAAACTGAATTAGAATGTTTTTAGGTTAATTAAAAGAAAAATACTTATTACGCTGAAAGGCGTACACCTATTGATAATGGGCATATTTAATAGGTTTTCAGTTTTTAATACGTTTTCTATGAACGAGATTAAATATGCCTAGAATATTTTTAGTTGTCACAATAAATGAATGGCTCTGATTTCATCCATTAACTTCCTAGCTGTTATAAAGAAATCAGTTTATATGTTACCTTTTTACATTTACCTAATCATGTTTAAAAATTACAATGTTCACTAACTTATTGCCACCTCTACCTAATTAAAAAATATTAAAGTATTAAGGTAGCAGCGTTTTTCTGTGCTGGAATCACCAACATTCGCCAATCGAAAGTTTAACAGCCGTAAACCACCTTTTGGCGTTCACCGGCAAGTTAGCAGCTGTGCTAGTTCTATAATAAGTTTGATGATTAGATTGTTTTTAGTAGGTCTGTATCAAGACCATTCGCTATTATTGCTTATAAAATTGTCGATTGTCATTTCGCAATGCCTTCTGTTTACTATTTTATTAAATTTACTTGAGTGAGATACTGAACACGGATACAATTGTTGCTTGCCATTTTGCAATGCTTTTTGTTTTCTATTTTAACCTGGGCCGTGAAATTCGACGGGATTAAGCCAATAGGCAATAAAGGAGTCTGGGGTTTCGGATTTGACTGATGATATAACTCTTTACGGGATCAATAACTCAGATGTAAAGTTTTAAATAAGTTTATTCCAAAGCAGGCACACGACGATAATTTAAAATAATCGCAAAGGTGGTACGCCTGTCTGGCATGCATGAACGGAGGCATCGTCCATACCATTTTACGGATAAACCCTGTTTTACCAACATTATCCTGAATTTATAAAATCGAAAGGCTGCAGTCCACGAGGCAGGTTGGGATATAGTCTCCGTTGTCATAATTCAAATAAAATCGTTCCAAAAATGGACAGGAATAATGGCTCGTTTACCCAATCATCGGCAACCACATGGCCGCTCGTTTGTTGAGTTCAGAGAAAACAAATTCGATAATTACGATCGACCGGAGCTGCTCATCGATATTTTCCAATCGCTGTCTCGGCTGAGTAGGTTAGTGATAGAGTATATTTCTTTTGTTATTATAAAATTGTTATATAATAGATATGTCATAGATTTCATTGATTCGATTAGAATATGTTAGAATAGATACTTTATGTTTGATTTATGTTCGATTATTACAGTAGTTAAATAGCTGGTGGTGAATACAGAAACGCTGATAAGATGAAACGAATTCTTAAAAGAATATATTAAATTTTATTATTGATTAACAAATAAATCGTTGAACTACATTTATCTGGTGTTAATATTTTAATTTCTGTTAATCACTTAAGTGGCAATGAGTTAGCTATCAAAGTAATTTTTAAATATGATTAGGTAAATGTAAAAAAGTAAACACATAAACTGATGTCTTTATAATAGCTAGGAAGNGCTGCAGTCCACGAGGCAGGTTGGGATATAGTCTCCGTTGTCATAATTCAAATAAAATCGTTCCAAAAATGGACAGGAATAATGGCTCGTTTACCCAATCATCGGCAACCACATGGCCGCTCGTTTGTTGAGTTCAGAGAAAACAAATTCGATAATTACGATCGACCGGAGCTGCTCATCGATATTTTCCAATCGCTGTCTCGGCTGAGTAGGTTAGTGATAGAGTATATTTCTTTTGTTATTATAAAATTGTTATATAATAGATATGTCATAGATTTCATTGATTCGATTAGAATATGTTAGAATAGATACTTTATGTTTGATTTATGTTCGATTATTACAGTAGTTAAATAGCTGGTGGTGAATACAGAAACGCTGATAAGATGAAACGAATTCTTAAAAGAATATATTAAATTTTATTATTGATTAACAAATAAATCGTTGAACTACATTTATCTGGTGTTAATATTTTAATTTCTGTTAATCACTTAAGTGGCAATGAGTTAGCTATCAAAGTAATTTTTAAATATGATTAGGTAAATGTAAAAAAGTAAACACATAAACTGATGTCTTTATAATAGCTAGGAAGTTAATGATTGAAATCACAGCCATTTATTTTGTGTTAAGAATATTCCATCCATATTTAATTCCATAAAAAACTTATTAAGCACTAAACCCCTATTAAATCTGCCCATTGTCAATAAATGTACGCCTTTCAAAGTAATTAATGATTGATTTAATTGGGTTATGGTATATATTTTATTTATAATGAAAGTTTTATCAAAATTCTACAATAATAATTTGTTTTTATTTAATTTAATTTTAAATTAATTTATATTAAAAAATTAATTGGACTTTGCCTGAATCAAAATAAGTTTGGTTGAGGTGTGATTAATTCATTGTAAATTGTTTTAATAAAAAAATTGTATTGTCTAAAAATTTTATGTTTTGATATTTTTAGTTGGAAATAGGTGATATAAATCTTGGCAAAATAACAATTTTTTATTGTTTAAATTTTCAAATGTATAAATGAATCAGCCTGTTGACAAATCCTTGAAACTGTTCCATTATACAAACTTAACCACTTTAATTTACACATCCAACAATTTCTCAACAAATTTTAAAACAAGATTAAACTGATAATATTACGTAAAAAACAAAATATAAAACATTTCAACTACTACCAAAATCAATAATTACTTTGTGGCTAAACCATCCCATAATTAGAGTCTATAATCAAAATTAAAATTAACTTTTTAGTTGAGGAAAGTTAGATAAATTAAATGTCTGTAGATTAGATAATGGCAGAATTTAAAATAACAAAAAAATTAAAAGAAATATTGTTAATTCAATTAATATAAATATTAATTAATCCATCCCATAATTAGAATCTATAATCAAATTAAAGTTAACTTTTTAGTTGAGGAAAGTTGGATAAATTAATAGATAATGGCAGAATTTAAAATAACAAAAATATTAAAAGAAATATTGTTAATTCAATTAATATAAATATTAATTAATTTAATTTAGCCTATAAAGGTTTCATTGACAATCAATTTCAATATAGGTATATTTAATATAAAAAATAATATTATTATTTTAATTAATTTAAATAATAATTAATTACTTCTAAAGGTCTATACCTATTGGAGATGGACACAATTAATCACCTTTTAATCTAAAATTCTAATTTGATGGCTAACAATTGAAGATACTGACATATTCTTAGTCGTCCTCCTAAATCAATAAATGTGATTTACTTTTCATAGCTTTCTTGTATTTTTGAATGCATGGGTTAACCTCTTTACTTTTTAAGATTTACCTAATCATATTAAGAAATTATTGTATCACCATATGATTGCCACGTTTAACTGATTAATCTTTGAAATTACCACATTTGAAATTAACTTTTAGATTTCCTCAACTTTATGTGCTTTTCAGCTATCCGTGCATTTCAACTATCCAAGAGGAAACTTTGGCATGGGTACTAATTTAATTTAGCATAAAAAGCTTGAAATTTTCGACTGACTAACAATTTCGATATAGGTATTTTAGGACTGATCTAATTTCAACGAGATGCAATGCTTGAAATTTTCGAGTGACTAACAATTTCGATATAGGTATTTTAGGACTGATCTAATTTCAACGAGATTACATTCTTGGACTTGCCGTCATTAATATTTGAAACTATTTTTTTTTAGCTTACCTTAAATTTGAAAAGCTGATAATCATGGATATCAATTGAGTAAATAATTTTTCCAAATAAAAGAGGAGATTATTACTTGAGTAGGTTAATTAGGGAGTAAACAAACTCGTTTTTTAAGGTAAAAAAATGGCATGAATCCTGTTAGATTTTCAGAGTAGCCTGAGTTTCCCATGAATCAAAATTCTATGCATTTCAAAATTTTATCTCAAAAGTTTTGCCCCATTTTAAACCAACTCAAATGTTAAGAAAATCAACCAAAATAATAGATTAACAAGAAATTTAAAACAAAACCATATAAAAACGAAAAGTAACTCTGAACAAAAGATTACTACAGCCACTCCATTATTATCCCGCCAAAATTCTAACAATCAAAATATATTCATACACGATTAGACACTTCTCCCTGTCACCACGGCTCCCTGTCTGAACTTATATATCGATCTTTTCAATAGATACCCCAAGGTGGTCCTGCACACTTTGCGTGGCAGATCCGGAAGCGCCTCCGGCATAATGGAGACCGCCAAATGTCGTATGATGGAGCTGTAAATGGAAATTCCACGCGTATGAATGCTCTGCTAGATTGCCTTTTTGAGCTATGCCTCAAAGCAGATCTTTTAATGTCCTCTACTCTGTTGTGCTGGCACGGAACGAGGCCGATTTTGATCCTCCAAATCATGAACATGTTTAGGTATCCTATGCAGATGGCTATAAATGGCGGACGACAAAATGATTTGACCGTCGGAAGCCAGATTACATGAAGGGGACATTCATTATTAGCTGATTATAGTGACATGCCTATATTCATTGTTTCCAGACTCTGAGTGTCCAGTCGACGGCAGCCATAAAAAGCCGAGACTGGAAAGCTCTATAGGAAGCATTGAGAAGAGAAATGCAGAAGCTTTGTATGGTTTCGTCAGTTAATTTAATGGCGAACAGAACCTGGTGGGGAGGTTCTGACATTGATGATGAGATCGAAGCCGAGACGAGGAAGGGTCCGTGGACTGTCGAAGAGGACATGCAGCTTATTGGTAGTATAAGTTTACATGGAGAAGGGCGCTGGAGCTTTCTCGCCAGAGCAGCTGGTATGTAGTATTGTTTAAGGCGTCTAACAGTATTACCTTCTGCAGGGTATGTTGCAAGTCATGCATTTTCAAAATTCTGACAATCTAATTTTATGGAGCTTTTACATCTAGAATATTATATGACACTTTTTGAAACAAATTCTATCATCTGAAATTCAATACTACTTTACTTTCAGTTTGATCTTGTTTGGAATGGGCTTGAATATCAGAAATTTATCACAGAATTATCAAAGAGTTCGTTCCTCTAGATGCCTGGCTGACTTCCTTTGAAAATGCAATCGATGGCTTTACTAGGCACAACATTCAGTTATGTTATGCTTATAACCAAAATAAAGTAGAGCAATGCTTCCCAAGAAAATACCATACATCAATATTAGAATCCTTATTTAGTCCTCAGATACTATTCCAATCTTATTATATCGAGTTGTGAAGATCACTGGGTTTGGATTCTCCATATGTTATGATTCTTATAATAACCTCGATTTATTGAGGTAGTAGTGAATTTGTTAAAAAAATATTATCGACTGTCACACGTTTCAATTCTTATTATAGTGGGCTGTGAAGACAGTCTGTTGCAACTCTCGTTGTTATGATTCTTATTCTAAGCGCAATCTATGGAGGTAGTTGTAATTTTATTAAAAAACGTTATCCACTGTCTCTTTCTTATTCGGGAATAAATCGTATAATAAATATGTTTCTCTCTTTTATATATATAACAGGTTATAATTCTGATTATAAAATTTAATTGTTAATAGGTTTTCTTAATCTTATGAACTTATCTCATACAATTTTATGAACTTATCAATTTTCCCTATTAAAATATAATCTTACAAAGCCTACATACAGAAAGATAAGAACTCTCAACAGTATACCTCTAGGAAACAACAACAAAAAAACATTGGATCATTCTCCAAAAACCTAAGCCTCGATGGAGACAGAAAAATGTTTGTCACTTAGCACCATATATCAACAAAACACTGAGAGAAATCTCAATTAGAATCTGACTGAAGGGATGTCGAAAGTGCCTTCTCTCTTTAACTCCACAATCAAGGTTCCTTCGGAAACCTGTAGGGCTTCCTTGGGCAAAGCATCTCCCTCCTTGTTTAGTGCATGATAGATATGAGTAAAGGAAATGGCTTTGAAGATCATCTGGTATCCGATAGGCCTGAGATTAATGTTTGTTAATTGAATAGAAGCTCTTATCCAGTTGATAACTAAATCGGAATCTCCTTAATTCTGGATTTTATGTTCATTTTCAGTGGGCATTTTAGAAAAAATCTCAATGCCATAAACTCAGTTTAACTATAGGTTCCCATCCGTAATCCAAGTTTTTAACTATTGGTTCCCACCCCTAATCCAACTTTACAGTTTACTTTGTTAACATTTGACAAATACAAGCTTCCACGAGTACTGCTAAGATCAGGATCTCCTTGCGTAGCACAATTAAAAAAGCCACATGCTTGGGTTTCATCTATGTTTTGATTTATAATCTGTGTCTAAGACTGTTTTGTTTGACAGGTTTGCTACATATTAAAAATATTTTTATATATTTTCTTTTATCTGTGTTGATACTCGAAAAAAAGGAATAATTTTTTTTTCAAACTTTTGAAAGTTGCTTGCGTGCCAAATACCCAGATAATGAAGCAAGGAAAAATCTAAAATCCTGTAATTTTTTTTGTGACTCTGGCTCGATGCTTTTTATACCTGTTACCATCTTAGCTTCTGGCCAGACGTGTTGAGTATATGGGCATTTTATTAACTGGTGGGATATTGTCTCCTGATTCCTTTGGCAAAGAAATCACATCCCTGAAACTCGTTTAATCATCTTTGTCAATACCTCCTAGGTTATTGACTTATTTTTCGTGAAACAAGAAGAACATTAAAGTTGTTTTTGGAGTTGTTAACTTTCAAACTACCTTGCATCACTATCTAAATTTTTGAACATCTATAGAAAACATAAACATAAATATGTATTCTAGGTGATGTGGCACATGAAGGCACACTCCCAAGAAGTGTGCATAAAAACATACATATGTAGTCTAGGCTATGTGCATCCATTAAAAAAGATACCTATGTATTCTAGCTGATGTGGCACATGAAGACACACTCCCAAGAAGTGTGCATCACCATTAGTGTACTTTTCATAACTGTGAATTCCTAGTTTAAGGATTGACTCCCATCATATTATAATTTCTTTGCATAATAACAATAAAAGGAAAGGAAAGGTTTTTTTTTTACTTTCACCATATTATAATTCCTTTGTATAACAACAACAATTTTAAAAAAAGGAATTTTCCAAGTGAACACGTAATTTTTTTCATGTTTTTTATAGTTTCAATTTTTTCAACTTCAATTTTTTCTGTTAGTTAGTTGTATATTTTATTGTTTTTTCTAACCTTCTCACTAAGGGTATTTCTAGTTTAAGGATTTATTATTATCATATCATAATTTCATTACACAACTATAGAAAGAAAAGCCTTTTTCAAATGAATAGAGACAAGTAATTTTTTTCATGGTTTTCTTTTAACTTTACTTTCTCTATTTTTGGGGTTTTTCTGCATTCATTTATGGCTTTGTAAGATGAGGCTTCTCAAGCCTTATCATTGGGTAGGTTTATTCCATGTCAGTGTATCATTTTTTTCCCTAATTTGAGTATAACTTTGATCAAATTTATCCACATATAAATTCCATAGGTCTACATGTTAACCTTCCAACCTCAAATGTTGAACATTCACCCATCCTTGTAGCTATAGGTAGTTTGATCCAAAGTCTTAGACTTGGTTCATGGTATAGTAAACTTGTTCTTGAAACAACTCTCTTAGATCATTTGGAAATTTTACCAAATTCTTACACACTATCCATGAATCCAATCCAATCCTCATTTGTTTACCATCCCCCACCCTCCAACATAACAAGTTCCAAATCTTAGGAGAGGGAGAGGCTTGAACCGAGTTGAACCATTATTAACATTCTACCTTAGGTTCCTAATCCATTCAATTAGAGAATCTCACCTTATATATTTCTATTCTTCTTGGGTTCCTAATCCAATCATAATCCAATCAAATAGAGTGTCCCACCTTATATATTTGTACTTTATTATTTCCTTCCAAAGGCCCTCTTTTATATTAATACACACCATAGCCTCTCTCTTGCCAATGATTTGCCAAATATATAAAAAAAATTAAGCCCCAACCACTATCCTCCTCCGAATTGGCTATGTTTGTCCATTTTATTAAAGATATTCTCTCATTCTCCTTTCTTTCCTATCCCAAAATTTTGAAGCCTTTTTTCCTTATATTCTCCTAGATTCCTTTTGGTATGTATGGCTGAGAATGCCATAATAACTAATTAATTCTATGATAACCTTTACAAATGTCAATCTTCCCCCACTTTATAGCCAGATATTTCACCAAGAATTGATCATCTCCTTAGTTCTTTTTTAAGGAGGAAATTGATCTATTTGAACCTTTCTTGAATCTTAATACAATAAAAAGAAAAAAATTGTCATAACAGAGTTTCTTGATCAACATTTGTACCAATGAAAAGTAAAGGAATATTCTTTTACATTAACCTTCATAAGATTAGCTATGTTGTATATCTCTAGGATTTCCTACCGTAATTTTGTTTCACAAAAAACCACTACTTAAAAGGAACACACCTACAAACAAAATATGAGAAAAAGATAGACCCTTAACAATTTTTACATGTATAATGGCTACTTTCCTAGCTTGCAAAATATCTCTACTAACACCATCAACAATAATAAAAATACAACAAGGATTGTAGAGAACAAAATTTCTTAAATTCTTAGATGGGTAATTAATTACAACTCTAAAATAAATAGAAGTTAAACATCCTATAATCCACTTTACTTTAGTACAGTACAAATAAGAGTATTAACCTAATATAAATCCAACTTTAGACTTTTGACAAATCAAGTTTCATAGATCAAGTTCCATGATCATATCATTTCTATTGGTGTGTAGTTTTTGATAAGTGCAGATTTTTAATGTCTATATATGACAATTTTATGTTATGTGTAAATCCCAAATATCTCTTTCATATATATATATTTTATTTTATTTGTATTTATCTTTTTACAACATATAACATTATTTGATATTGATACTATAACTTTATTTCAAGTAGACATATGGTCATGTAAACCTTACTCATATTATCACATTTTTTTTAAACTAGGATTTTAACCCCCTTCTTTGCTCTAAAAGACTATTAGTTATAAAATGATCATGCTCATTTGTGTTTAATCTAATTTATATACTCAATTTATGTTTTATTGTATTTAGTTGTGAAGATTAAGTAGAGGCTCTAATTTACTATAATTTTTCTGTTAATCATAAATAAAATAATATCCTTTCTATTATTAAAAATATTAATTAATTTTATATTAATTATATTTATTTATAATAAAAATAATAACTACAAATAAATTTCTCATTTTAAAATAAAAGTATTTTATTTTAATCATATATACTATTATAAAATCTTATCAATTATTTGAATATAACCTACCATGTTTAGTAGAGCTCCTAATCATTTCTACAAGTCATGTTATGTTTATCTAAATATTTTTTTTGCTTATCTCTTGTGTAATTATAACTGAATAATTTTCCTGGTTCTCCTTTAAATTTATAACAACAATCAATTTAATTATAATCCAATAATTTTCCTAGTTCTCCTTTAAATTTATAACAACAATCAATTGTTGTAATTGGTAATTAGTCTCTGAAATTTTATAGTGTTGTGAGATGTGGAAAAAAGCTTTTCAAACAGTGATGAAAAATGGCGCTATCCAGAGAGTTATGTGAGGGTGAATCAAAAGAAAAATGAGATACAAGGATCCATGCCAGAAACAAACTACATCCATGTTTGTAACAGCTACTAATATTTCTCACCACTGTCTTCAATCAAGGTCTAGAAGTTGCAGAGATAGCTGCAGTATTATTTTAACTATGAATTAAATATTACTGCAAATAATACAAGGTTTCATCTTAGAGAGTTTCCATTTCACAATGAAAAAGACATGTAGATGTATAAAAAATATAAATACATGGGTGTGTGGCAGGGTATTTTTTCCTTGCTATCAACCTTTTCATTTTCCCAATCTAAAAATCTAATTTGTACTTATAATCAACACATATAAAGATAATCATCAAATATAAAAGGTTATTGATAATTTCAGGGGATTGGTGTCCTCTAATATAATGCTTGATGTGATTGGTTGAAGTGTAATGTTTAATGTGATTGGTAATATAATGCTTGATGTGATTGGTTAAAGTGTAATGCTTAATGTGATTGGTAATATAATGTTTGATGTGATTGGTTGAAGTGTAAGTGACTGTGAGAAAAAAAAAAATCAAATATCACTATCTTGTAATTCTTGATGTGATTGGTAATATAATGCTTGATGTGATTGGTTAAAGTGTAATGCTTAATGTGATTGGTAATATAATGTTTGATGTGATTGGTTGAAGTGTAAGTGACTATGTGAGAAAAAAGAAATCAAATATCACTATCTTGTGTACANATGTGATTGGTAATATAATGCTTGATGTGATTGGTTAAAGTGTAATGCTTAATGTGATTGGTAATATAATGTTTGATGTGATTGGTTGAAGTGTAAGTGACTATGTGAGAAAAAAGAAATCAAATATCACTATCTTGTGTACATGCATTTAGTGGATTTAGTGGTGTGTCAGTGGTTTCTTGAAACAACTTCTATCACACAAAATCTCCTCAAAAAAATATTAATAAAATCCTATTCCATGGTGTCTTGACACAGCTTCTATCTCACAAAATCTCCTAAAAAAAATTAATTAAAAAACTGTGATAGAGTGGTCATTTCATTTGTTTGGTTTCACATTCAAGAAATTGTAGTCTATGCATCTTCTTGCTGTTTGGTCCAATGTTTCATTCATTTGTTTGGTTTCACATTCAAGAAATTGTAGTCTACGCATCTTCTTGCTGTTTGGTCCTCTGTTTCATTCTGATTTCTATTACTTCTCAAGTTTTGTGTTACTTCATTAAACTTATGACTCCTCTAGGATGTTGCAATCTATGTGCAAACAGGCAGTCATACATATTGGCACATTTGCCCCTCTGCATTCTTTAAGGGGGCTGTTATAACATTACTTCAGGATCCAAAATGGAACACTCCCAACGCAATATTGCTGGCTACTATCTCAGCAAAGATACCGTTTGTCCCTTTATGATATTCCCATTCTGTCGCTTTAGGGCGAGGAGCAATTAAAAATATAGATGTCTACCAATTCCCCAACTTCGATCGGTCCCGTATTGTGCAACCTTACATAGATTTGGGCGTTACTCTAAGTGTAGCGCTAAGAGGTATTAAAACCCCAGATATCTAGCAGTTCCACTACTTGGATCAAATCAGGTACTAGAAAGTTGGAATGATGTTTTATGACTCTGTCCAAATTGTTTAAAGGTTAGTATAACAGTATGGCGCTCCGCAGAGGGCACTTTTGAATTTTCAGAATGAATGTTTTGGCTGTATATTTTATATATTTGTTTCTTTAAAACATCCTAAGATAAAAAAAAATAAAAAAAAAAATCACTCTCAGTTTTACCAAAACAAATATATACAATTCTGTGTTTTAGACATAGTAGGTAGTTATTAATGTTTGGAATGAAAATATGTTTTTGAAGTTAGATCCATTTTTTTTGTTTTAATGGCCTGAGATGTATGTACTGGGCAGGCCTAAAGAGAACTGGCAAGAGCTGCAGGCTAAGGTGGGTTAACTACCTCCGCCCTGATCTCAAGCGCAGCAAGATCACTCCTGAAGAAGAACGTTTGATTATTGAACTCCATCGCCGTTGGGGGAACAGGTATTGTATGTCTTCATCATAAAATACCATAGAAACTACGGGTCATATATATGTCTGTCTGTATTTATTCCAATTATGCAAATGGTCAGGTGGTCTCGCATCGCACAGAGTTTACCAGGAAGAACGGACAACGAAATCAAGAATTTCTGGAGAACTCGTATGAAGGGAAAATTGAATGTAGAAGCTGAGAAGGGAATCGGCRGCATGGATRCAGACAACGGAGTACATTTTGAACCGYCAACGGGATMTTACTGCCTCCCAGTTACTTCATCTCAAATACCGTCTGAGCTAGACATTGCAGAGCCTTCGAGTAGCTTCCCACGGMAAAATGCTGAGGAGATAACGGTCCAGACAATCACAACCCCGTATCTGCAAGATGATATTTTCCCCCAGGTAATCACGAGTAGCGAAGGAAATTCTGAAAATGTATTGCAGGGCGGAGAAATTCATGGTCATTCTCAAAGTAATGATGATGGGCAGGCGGGGGAAACTATAACGGAACATTTGGAAGGATCAGACAGCCTGTTTGAGAACACTAGATTACCTTACACATTTTCTGTGGGTTCTCTCGTAAATTTGTTATCTTCTGAGTTCTTTGCAGATAGCGCCACTCAAGATTGCAAAATACCTCCTCTTTCTTCCTATGTGCTAGGCTCCCCGGAGGCCTTCTCCGATAGCGAGAGTTACTTGAGTTGTTATTCGGATGTGTTATGGAATATGGATGAAGAAGATAACCGTTTCATTCCCAGTCGGCAACCCGCAGCGGCCGGGCGATTATATTGAGGAACCACAAACAGACCATCAAATGGAACTGTTTATTCTCTGCTCACTCTGTCTCTTCTTTCACAAAACCAGATCAGTAAAATTTGGTAGACACTGCAAATTTTATACCCCGCTTTTGTATGCTCAACATCATTTCTGCGCAAGTGATTTCTATTAAAATACGGACAGACAGCGCAATTCATTAGGTATATCCAACGGATGTGTAGCAAAGCCACAGCAGTTAAAAGCCTCGTACCTCCAATAATCGAGTTACGTTGAACACAATTTTATGAAAATAAAGGGAGTTCGCTGTTTTGCCGTTTAAATGATATTTAGAATGCTAGGAACCGAGGGCAGTTCGTTGTTTTATCGTTTAAATGACAATTAAAATGCTATGAACTTTTAGATCACATTTATGATCGAGTGAGACTCAAATGTTATGATCTTTGAGATCACATTTATGGTCTAGTGAGACTGATTTTTTTTAATAGGAAATTGAGTGCTCGTTGTTATACCGTTTAAATGATAATTAAAATGCTATTAAGTTTTAAATCATATCGATGATCAAGTGAGACTAATTTCTTTTAAGGTGAAATTTCACTATGAAGATCAATCGAAATAAATCAGAGGAAGAAAAAAAAGCTGGAAATTTGTAAAACTTAGTAGGAAAGAGGCGTTTTACTTGATCCATGCTCTACAAATGGGTTTTTAAATGGTAGGCTTCTAAGTTCTCGTACGCCTGTTTCGTCAACACGGACCCTTATTATCAAATTTAAATTATAACATCATCGCAATTTTCTTAAGTTCCTGTTTCGTCAACACGGACCCTTATTATCAAATTTAAATTATAACATCATCGCAATTTTCTTAAGTTCTGTTTTTTTAATATGCTTAGATTTGGTTTTCAATATTTTCATTTTCATGTTGTGTTTGTCATATACAAAATATTAAATACTCTAACTTAACACTCTACTTCCAACACTTTTGTCCACTCATCATATCCTCAAATAATAAATAAGATACACAAACTCTCTACACTCATAAACTATATAACTTAATGTGCTTATACATAAATAGTTGTAAGTACCATCCACAAAGTCTATGCACCCATAAAATATATAACTTAATGTGTTTATAAATAAACAGTTGTATCACTTTGTTTTGGATTGAGGGCAATGTGTATAGGAGAAATGACACCACATCTAATCACAAAGTCTATGTACCCATAAAATATATAACTTAATGTGTTTATGCATAAACAGTTGTAAGTACTATCACTTTGTTTTGGATTGAGGGAAATGTGTACAGGAGAAATGACACCACATCTAATAAACTACTTGTATCGGTTCTTATTTACATAGTATTTTTCATTCACACAACTATAGAACATGAACATAGGAAGTAAATACAACAGAGAACATAACTTTTACTATGGAGAATTTAATGGGAAGAATATCATGTTGATTGAGGATTTTATTAAAAAAGAAATTGATTACAAAAGAGTGACTTCTACACACATTCAATGTAAAGCCTCCAATATTTTTGGGTAAAGCCTCCAATATTTGGCCTCCCAATGTCTAGTGTATCTAGAGCACTGACAATAGCTACTTAGCCTTCTAGAGTGCTAAACTTTTCTAGCCTTATGACCCTTTTTCTTGCAACAAAAGAAAATCAAAGATACTATGCCATCCAATGTTTTTTTTTCTCAAATCATATTAGTCACAACTTCTCAAAATATTTGGTAATCAAATCATATTTATAAAACACTTTATCATTTATCTTAGGCTATAACCCACTAATATTTTCCTACTAACTTGAAAATTAGGAAGCAACCCCAACACGAGTATCACTTGTGCACCATTGACAAATAATAATAATAAACCCCATATTAGAAAGTCTAGAGCTAGCTTCTATAGTGTCAGTGGAAGGGGCTTGTTTGGTCTCTTCGAAAAATTCTTGTAGTTTCTTCAAGGCCTCTTTCTTTGCTACCAAATCTTGGTATACTTGAGATGTCATTTTGATGAACCTCTCCTCTAGCCAATTATCGACTTGAGTGAGTTTCCC
>SNQJ01S0066597.1:88776-103777 GCA_010110895.2 Picea sitchensis
CTATGTCTCCCTCTCCCTCACTCTCACACACTTTATATGTAGTCCTCTATCCCCCTCTCATGTTAGAAAAACATGACCATGGAGCAATAAAATAAAACAAATGCGGAAACAAAAGACAAAAGATACACAATACAATAGAGACATAGATTTACGTGGTTCATCCAGTGTGGTCTATGTCCACCAGAGAAATTTCCAGGTCGTTCCTTTATTATTATCCAACAAATGAAGGGATAAAACTTACAACAAGCCCGTTGTAACCTCCTCTTCTTTCTCTCACAGTCTCTTATCTCAGAATACAATGTTCACCATAATGCATAGCCACAATACATTTACCTCATAATAGAGGGTTGCCTTCAAGGGAAAAAAAACCTAAAATAGTTTCTACCATTAGATCTATGACCGTATAATGAATGGTCCAGATTTACAATGAAATTACAATATACTTTTACAAGGCAATTTTTCCTTTGGGGGCATGCTTGCCCCCAGACCCCGTAGAGGGGGTAACCCCCCTCTGCACTACCCCGTGTGGAAGAGTGTACATTCTTCTGGGGTGTAAAGTCTTCATGGGGTATAAACACGGATGAAAACAAAAGACCTCTGAATCAGGAAGATAATCGGGCTCCACAACCAACATCTAACACTCTCTCTCTCTACCCCCTCCTCCTGCTCTCTCTCTACCTCCCTCCCACTATATCTCTTCTCCCTTTGTCCTACTTCTACCCCTATCTCCCCCTAACTTTGTATTCATGTGCCTCTATCTGTCCCCCGCTTTCCCCCCCTTTATTTCTTTACCTCTCTCTAACCCCTTCCTCTCGGTCTCTCTCTCTTTATCTCCCCAAATATATCTCTCCCAATCTATCTCTCAACCCCACTCTCTCTCTTTACCTTTATTTGTTTACCTCCTATCTAACCTTCTATCGGTCTCTCCTCTTTATCCCACCCCCTCTTGGTCTCCTCTCCCTCCCTCTCCACCTTTTTTTTTTTTTTTTTCTCTCTCTTTCCCTCTTTGTATTCCTCTCCCCCCTCTCACTTTTACCTCTCTACCCCCTCCTCCCTCCTTGTCCCTCCCTCCCATTATCTCTTCTCTTTTTATCTATGACATATACCCACCTCTCTCCCTCTCTCTCTCTTAGTTTATCTTAGTATCCTCAATCTCTTGTTAATTTTGGTGGTAGCAGTAGAAATTTACTTCTTCATTAGTTTGTCCATCATGGACAAAGTCAGCCAAAATCCATATCCTTGAGTTTTAGTTGGAAATGAATTAATTAAGTGGGCGTTTTTGCAATGATGAATTGAGCTATTTAAGGGGCTTGCATGAATGCTTTGGAGATTAGATAAATGGAGGTGTAACTCGCATAGTATAAAAGGATGGTGAAGGAGGAAGTCACTATGAGAGGAAGTCACTTGTGTTGCGGAAGTTGACACAGTCAGGACATCAGGAGGAAGTCACTTGGTTAGAGATTGAGGTGAGGATCTTTGGTGAGATGTGTGGGAGACTCTTGGTGAGATTCCTAGAGACAAAGGGGCTCGTCCCCCTCCCTCACATTATCTCTTCTCTTTTTATCTATGACATATGCCACCTCTCTCCCTCTCTCTCTTCGTTGTTAGTATCACTCAATCTCTTGTTAATTTTAGTGGTAGCATTAGAAATTTACTTCTTCATTGGATTTTGTCCATCATGTAGAAGTCATCAAAATCCTTATATCCTTGAGTTTACTTTAGTTAAAATGAATTAATTAAAGTGAAACTGTTTTTATTAGTGAATTGAGCTATTTAAGGAACTTACTATAGATCACTTTGGAGATTATAAATAGATTGTAACTCATAATTATAAAAGAAAGGATAGGGTGAAGGAGGAAGTCACTATGAGAGGAAGTCACTTGTGTTGCGGAAGTTGACACAGTCAGGACATCAGGAGGAAGTCACTTGGTTAGAGATTGAGGTGAGGATCTTTGGTGAGATGCCAATATTGGGAGACTCTTGGTGAGATTCTAAGACAAAGGGAGACTCTTGGTGAGATTAAAATAGAAAGGGACCTTTGGTGAGATGACAAGGTTGGGATCTTTGGTGAGATGAAAAGGTTCAGTTACCTTGATGAGAGATCAAGGTTGTACCTAGTAGAGAAGAAATTTTATTGGTGTGAGGAGTGTAGAAGAAAATAAGCTCTTTTTATTACACACGAGTGAGGAGATATCAGAGGTTCGGTGAAGATATTTCATTCAAGTGTTGATGGAGAGACGGTTGGATCACAAAGGACTATGATTTGAGATCTTGGAGAAGGAATTTCATCTAGAGTTCATAGAGGTCAAGGAGAAGAGGGAGAAGTGGCAGTTGCAGGTGGGTTTCATATTATAGAAGCCAAAGGAAAGGGGTTCACCATACATAAGTGTTTGTACAGGTTTTCCATACATGTATGCCATTCGCAGTGGAGACGGTCATGTATGTGCGTTGGTCTATTGAAGGTAAATCACCTATACCTTGAAAATCATGTTTTTTAGGGGTTGTACGATAGAGAAAACCTGGAAAATCTTGTATGTAGTTGCATTTATCTTAGTGGGACATTTTCCCTATTACGAGATCCCTTATTTGACCTTAATAAAAGAATCTTGGAACTTTTTTTTCCTATGGGGTTTTTCCAGGGGTAGTTTACCCGAACATATTGGTGTCTTGTGTGTGAGATTTATTTTTCCTAGTTTATGCTACCACTGTATGTTTTAGTTGATTACTAAGTTGTTCTTTTAGTATACAAAGAGATTTTATTTTGAGCTAACTGCTTGGTGCTGGGTTGAAGTGGTAGAATATGAAAAAGGTATGAGAAAATAAAAAGGGATGATTCCATGGTATATTTAAAAAAGGTTTCAAATAAAGGTTTCTTTGGGAGGAAACCAAGTGCACAATGACACATCTATGAGATCTGAGTGCCCAGGGGAGAGATCAAGTTCAAATCTAGCATTATAGGAGAATATGTATGGGATTAGGAGTGCCAGTTGGGTGTTTTAAGGACTAATCACAAATCCACTTTCTTTTTCATTAGATCTATTAGATTTGTAGGATATTTTAGCATATCTATAGACTAAAAAGCATAAATCAAAGGACGTATTTCTGGGAAACAACAATTTTGAGGAAGAATAAGGGATTTTTCAGGTGTACGTAGGTCACAGTGGTGAAATTATCATACATACGTGGATCACAATGGTGATAGTCATGTACATATGAAGGTTGCAATTGTGAAAGTCCCATAAAGGGCCATACAGGACAATAAAGAGGCAATTTCAGTAGGAAATTTTGTTGGGTGTCTTGCTAAGAATGGAAGGAGGCAAGGAAGTCAACAAGGAGATCTCAAATGGGTGGACAAGGAATTCTATCTAGATATCTAAGCCACATGAGAGAACATATGAGAACAGAAGTAATTTTTCTCACATGCCTATGTCATACACTTAGGAGCAATAATGTACTTTTGTTAAAGTGCTTGAGCTACAAAGGACAGTGACTGAAGGGGATCTTATATGGGTGAAGAGATTTCATCCAGATATTAAAGGATGGAAAATTTATTAGCGTAAATGACTCCTAAATAGAGAAAAGAAGGAATTTCTCTCAAGGATATCTCAAAAAGGGGTGAATAAGGACTTTCACCTAGATATCTAATATGTTTAAAGGAGAAGAGAAGTTGCAGGAGGAACCAAAAAAGTTTCATGAGGAGCATACAAATATAGTAGAAAGTATAGATCTAGGAAGCAATGGAGTTGTAGGTACATGATCATACAACAAAAACAGAGATGCTCAGTTGCAGATGTTGGATATTTCTTAGTGGAAAAAATACACACACAGAATGCATGAGTAAGATATCATTGAGTGGATGGAGAAGGACTTTCTTCCAAGTGTGTAATGTAGTGCTCGAGGAAAGGAGAAAAGGGGTAGCAATGGAGATAACATTCAACCATCAAAATCGAAGGACTAATATTGAGGTTTGTAGGGATTGGATATTTGTTGTTTTGTATTCCTCAAGTGGATGATTATCCCAGGACAGAAGCCTGCAAATGGATCCAAGGGGGATCTTGGGTCATGGATCATTATCAATGGCAAAGAACTAGGAGTGAGAGGATCCAAAGGTTGATAAACTCAGAGGGAGTCATCCTTCAAGTTCATATCAGAAGGAGAAGCCTTCCAAATTTTTCGATAAGGATTCATGGTACGATATGGCCATGTAGGATTCTCACAATGAGGATACTTCTAGGAGCATGTTCATAGGCAATGAGTCTTCAGAAACGGGTCAAACTAAGATGGAAGGGATAGATTTTGTATCATAGGGAGAAACCAATCAAGTGTATTGGAGAGAAGGCATGTTATCAGATCTGGGAGAGAAGATGGAGCCAACTCCAGGGTGCAGAACTACCTTCCTCACTAAGAAGGAGTGTTGATGTTAGTGGTAACATTCGACATGTACTTGCACATTGTCATGTATCTATCATGTGGAAGTCATCAAAAGAATTCTATCCATGAGTTCACTTTATTTAAAAGGAATTAATTAATGTAAAAGTGTTTTTATTAGATAATTTAGTTATTTAAGGAACATGCTTAGCATGCAACATGTATTATAAATATTAAGTGGGTGTGAGAATTAATCTCAGTCGTAGATCACTTTGGAGAATAGAAATAGATTGTAACTAATAATTATGAAATAAAGGATAAGATGAAAGAGGAGGTCACTTTGATAGGACGTAACTTGTGTTGAGGGAATCCACAAATCCATGACTATGAGAGGAACTCACGTGGTTAGAGACCAAGGTGAGGATCTTTGGTGAGATGCCAAGATCGAGAGACTCCTGGTGAGATTCTAAGAGCAAGGGAGACTCATTGTGAGATGACAATAGAAAGGGAACATTAGTGAGATTCTAAGGATGGTATATTTGACGAGATGCCCATATCAGGTACCTTGATGAAAGATAAAGGTTGGACCTAACAGAGAAGGATTTTTTCTAGTGAGGAGTGTAGAAGAAAATAAGGATTTTTTCTTACATGAGAGTGAGGATATCTGATAGGTTGGGTGAAGATATGTCATCCAAGTGTTGATGCAGAGTGGGTTGTATCACAAAGAACTATGATTTAATATCTTGGATAGGTGGAGAAGAAATTTCATATATAGGACATACATGTCAAGGATAAGAGAGAGTATAGGCAATCACATGCGGGTTTCGTAGGATATAATCCATAGGAAAGGACTGCACCATAAAAAAGTGCCTGTATGGGTTTTCCATACATGTATATGGTTCACAGTGGAGAAAATCGTTTATGTACATGGGTCAGCTAAAGGTGAATCATGTATACCTCGAAAAACATGTTGTTCAGGGGGCATATGACAGAGAATACTTGGCCAGGTTTGTGTGTAGTTTTATTTCTCTTAGTAGTTCATTTTACCTGTTACTAGATTCCTAATTTCACCTTAATATAAGCATCTTGGAACTGGTTTTCCCTCTGGGGATTTTCCAGGGGTAGTTTACCCGAAAATATTGGTGTCTTATGTATGAGATTTTGGTTGCCTATTTTATGCTTCCACTACATGTTTTAGATGATTACTCATTTTTCATTTTAGTATATAAATATATTGCATTTTGACATAAATTCATGGTGCTAGGTTGAACTAGTGAAATATCAACATGTTATGATAGATACAAAGGTTCGAGTCCAGGAAAATCAACATCTCTCTCTCTCTCTCTCACTCTCTCTTCTTGTTTTTAGTCTCATTATCACTCTCCCTCTCTCTACCCTTATTTATCTCCCCCCCTCTCTCTCACACTTGTGCTACCTCTCTCTCTCTCTCTCTCCATCTCACTCTCAACCTCTCTTTTTCTCTTGTTGGCTATATCCATCCCCCCTTATCTCCCTCTCCCCTCTCTCAATCTCTTTTACCTAAACCTCCCTTTATATCTCTCTACATACCTCTCCCTGTCTCTCCCCCACTCTCCCCCCTTTCTCTCTTTTCCTCTATCTACCCACCTTCCCCCTCTCTCTCCCCCTTATTTTTCTCCCTCTAACTCACTATCTCTTTATTTATATCTCCCCCTCTCACAGTATAATACACTCTCTATCTATCCCCCTCCTCCCTCTCTCTCTATCCACTAGATATTGACTAAGACCATGACCTAGACCTAGACCTATACCATGTCCATGACCTAAACCTAGAGTATGAATTCGGGAGGAAGAAGGATGACTTTCAAATCTTTAAATATGTCACGTATGGTATTATTGGAGGGAAAGAAAGAAAAAATATACAGTGACTTCCCAGGAATGAGTATGTGACTTCATCAACGACTTCTTAAAATAGACATGACAATATGTTCATCATGTTCATATGGTTGAATGGTAGGATGAGAATTTTAGAATATGCATAGATGCATTTCCTCCTGATATTGTCTTATCAATGGTTTATTTTGCTCAGAACTACACCCTTCAACTCCAAAATGAGATTCAAATCCAATATTATCACTTAGAGAAGGTCTTAATGATGGTCCATATGACATATAGGAATGGGATGGATAGTAACAAAGAAAATATAGTTCTATTTAAGGAGTATCACTTCTACATAATTGATGATCGGTGCCATGAATTAGCCTATGTAAACAATTCCTTTCATTTGTTTTACAATTACTCAAAGAAGAAGAATATACAGATTGATCAACATTGGATTTGGTTAGATGTTTGCATGGGATAGTTAAAAAATGATCGTGTATTTCAATGGTTGTGTATTTTACACAAGAAAATTAAGGTACCACATATTTGGAACTATTTTGAATCTGTTCACAGGAAATGGGAGCATGATGGAGTAGGTGCATGCATCAAAACAAAGTTACACAGGAAAGAAATTAAGTTCACAAATACTTCTCTCATTCGAGATGAAAAATCAATTGTTGAATGGTGTTCTTCAGTAATGGGAGAGGGAACAAGAATTTGTGAAGACCAATCAATTAGGAAAGGACATGTACATAGATATTTTTGGGAGGTGGTTAATGTAGATTGATCACAGTGGTATGAATTCAGAACAATATAGGGAACTCATGGATTCCATTTAGTTTGAACATCAAACAATATGATAGTTGAAATATGGATGAGACAACTCTCTTGATTCTATGGTCCATGTAGTGGTAATGAATGGGATGATTGTGAATCCATATACAAGGTTGATAGATGGGATTTTGTATCACCCTCCATTGGTCAAAATATAACTATGGAATTATCCCTATTCGAGGAGGACCAATCAAGTATATCGACAGATTATGATCACATCTCAGATCTCATACTACCAAGTTCAATGAATATTATATTAAATTTTGAATAACTAACATCAATGTTTTATTCTTTGATCATTTAGTGGACTCATGTGTTGGCACTTAATTTTTGTAGCATACATATATGCAATGGTTTTCCCAAAAGGTAATGAATGGGGAACTGACTATTGGTTGGCACATTGCTTAGAGGGAAAACAGACCCTCATGCTCTTAGTAATAGATTCCGAAGGAATTGAAATTTCAATCGGGTCGATGGTTATTAAAGGAGAATATGAAAGAACATGGAAGAAATGTGGTTATGTATTTCAATATTATAGACTATTTGAAGTTGTATACCACTTTAAAAACTTGATTGATGGTACAAAACTCCAACTAAAAACAATGCTAAGTAAGAACTGATAAAAGGTACAATACTTCTTTCCTTTCTTTTARCACAATAATTTAATGGAGACCATCATTATTAGAAGTTATCTTGATGGTCTACTTGAATGACCATAGGTATGTAGACCACCCAGTGATTGTCAGAAATATGGGCTCTCTCTTGTCTTTCCTTGTCATATCTAAGACACCCGACCCCTAAGTACCCTTTCTAGGGATGGGGAAGCAAAAATTTGCTTACTTCAGTCATCTCGAATGATCTCTCTTAGATCTCTAACGACTACTACCAAACTCAAAACCGAGCTCTGGATTGCAATTTATGGCCTCCCAAAGTTATTCAAGAATTATTAGACATGGCCCATGTGGTGCCCACATGGCTCCACCTTATTCGTACCATCCCCAATATTCTACATCCACGGGGGAGGTTCATTCATAACCCAATCCAACAGAGGGACATGGTATTCATTTAAAACATGATCTAGAGGGAAGTTCAACGTTCGACACTTCCACATTGAACGTTCCTTCTCCTTTCTGTAGGCCTATCCTTCGAAATCCCAAATTCCTGAACTCCTGAAGGAGCATAAAATCTCACCACATGTCTCTAGCCTTCAGGACTTTCAAATTACCCTCGACATTGAATTCCAAACCTCTAGACTCTCGAAGGGTCCACCCTCACACGTGGTGACATACTAGATGCAGAGGCAAGTACGGGTGGGTCCTGAATACTCCTCCTGCCAAATGGACCATATAGGTAAGTTGCAGGGGTGGCACATGGAAAGGTAGAGATGACATGTGACCCCTACAGTGGGTGTCCCAGGTCACATTTTAATGGGAACATAGGGTCTGTGAAAAGTACTAATCCAGGTGACATGTGGCACATCAAACATGGGTCCAGGTCACCCTGCGAGATGTCAGTGTGCCACGTCACCCCTGACTGGTAGCCTTCCAAGCCCTTCGATATCATGGTCGAGGAATCGATGGTGTGAATTCCTCCTTGCTCTCGGAGTTGTCAGTGTTGGGATAACCATGGTATAGATCTAATGGTCAGGGGATAACCTGAAGGGTTCCTAGATCTATGGTCATCATTACTTCATAGCTCCGACCTTCATCGGTTTTGGAACTATGTCCGCTCTTCTCTCTTGAAGCAGGAATTTGCCGAAGTATCGTACATGGGTCCCTCCACTAGTTGATCAAATGGTTAAGAGGGGTTCTTAATAGACTCCCCAAATCCACGGCTCACATCACTTAAGTAACTTTGGCGTGAGGGGAGTTTGGTGCTATCACATCTCTGTTGTACCAAAGTAGGATTGTGCTAGACTTACCTCGTCTTGTAATCTAGCGATGAGGGACTCCGGATATCTTGGATCGATGGCTCGCGTTACTTCGCAGTGGGTAAATGGATCAAGGTTTAGCAGTGGGGAAGGTCTATCTTCCATGGTTAGCGATACCTCCAGGCGTTGGTAAACATTATAGGTAACCTTAAACATCAATTTCCTTTGACTAGTTTACAAATGATAAGGTTGAAACACTTTCTGGAGCTCACGAAATCACAGGTTTGAAGCGGAAAGGATTAGCTCACTTTCATATACCTAGCGCAGTGTTCCTAGACCTTGGTCACATGGGTCCTTCAAAAACTATTGTGGGTTACGTGCTAATATCTTATATGTGAATTGGTTAAGGAAATGGGCATGATCCCTTGGTCACATGAGTGAAATTTCTGAAGGAGTCACCCTCCTTCCATAAAGTTTGAACTTAGTATTCTCGGGAAGGTATATTCTATAGGTTGGTAGGACATAAGAATCCCAATAAATCCTTCCCTGACACCCTTGCAGACTTACATCCCATAGGTCTCTAGCTCCTAAGTTGAGGCAAGTAGAAGACCATTCAATAACATGGGTTCATAGAGAGACAATAAATATTTCTACTTTAATCATTCAATAAAAAACTCAGTCATAGACATATAAATACATTAAATCATCATTTCCATTCCAATACATAGAGTATGAAAATACTTATCAGAAAACAAGAATTGTGAAGCGACTGCTAAAAGGGGTGCCTATTTCTACCCAACCATAGGCACATCCACTCCTTAACATATCTACTGATGGCCACCCCCGAGCTAGACCACGATGCTCTGATAGAGACTCTTTTTTATTTCTCAACGATAGTCAGAGATGAAGGTTACTCTCCTCCTCTCATGGGATCCTGGGAACCAATTTTCTCTTTACCAAGAAAGGAGGTGTGCACGAGTACTCCCATAGTCACTTGCCAGCCTCGTTTATCATCTTGGACTAAAAACTCTACTCGTAGCTTCTTGCACCCAGAACAAGATTATTTCTCAATTATTCCTCGAACCAGAGAGCTGCAAGAGCTATTTTATCTTCTCGAGATTGGTCTTTCGACTCTGCCCTCTTTTCCCATCTACCTCTGTCCTCTTTTCCCATCTACCTCTGCCCACGAATTACCTCTTTTCTTTCCTTCCTCAGCACGTTTGTGTGGGTCTGAATCCCAAACTTGTGCTCAGGTCTGGAAGTCTTGTAGATGGGTACGCTTCCCCATATCCTCATTAACTCTTGAGGAGGACTCTTCTAGATACTAGTCTTACTGGTAATTCATTTATAGGTTAGAGGATTGTTTTGGGTCTGAGCCATTAAATCTAGTAAGGTATTGGTTTGGTGGGGGGTCATCTCAACCATTTCTAGTTCCCCTCACCATCTCTCTCATAACACCATGGTCTATCTTGAAAAACCCCCCTTTCAACAGTTATGCAACACTATCCATTTTCTGTTAATAACTAAAAATACATACATTGACCTTTTATAACAAAAAGGTTCATCAAATCCAACATTCACACATATCTAGTCTCCCATAGTCTCTTGGCCAGTTATAGTTATATTTACAAATAGGGGGAAACAGGGTTAATACAATCCCCTCCCCCTTAAAGGAACAACATCCTCGATGTAAACCAAAATGGGTATGCATGTCTCATGACATCCTCCATTTCGCATGTAGCTTCATCTACACCAAAGTGTTTCCACTTCACCTTGACCTATGCAATGGTTATGTTCCTAAGTGGGGTTTCCTTCCTATCTATTATGCATTTGGTTATGGAAGAAAGTCTCCCTTTGGTTCCTCCTAAATCACAGACCAATCAATTATATGATTAGAATCATGTACATATTTATTCAATAGTGAAACATGGAAAACATTATGTTCCTTCACTGTGGGAGGAAGTGCTATCATATATGTTATAGGTCCCACTCTATCCAAGATTTAAAAGGTTCCACAATACCAAGATGCCAGCTTGGTACATGCTCCCATTCTCAAGGAGCTTTTCCTGGGTCTAACTCTGAGATACACATGATCCCATGTTTGGAACTCTCTAGGAGTCCTCTTTTTGTATGCATATATTTCCTGTCTATCCTGATTTATTTTCAAATTCTTCTTTATATGAATTACTTGTTGTTCCATTTCTTTCATCATGTATAGACCGATTGTAATTTTATCTACTAGGTTATCCCAACTGATTGGAATCTTGCATTGTCTACCATAGAGGGCCTCAAAAGGGCTCATGTTCAATGACTCTTGATAGCCATTGTTGTAGGAAAAGTATACTAGTGGTAGGTAGTCTTCCCACTTCTTAGGCTGATGCATTACAAGCATCCTTAACATGTCCTATAATACTTGTTTTACTCTCTATGTCTATCCATGAGTTTGAGGGTGATAGGATGTAATAAATAGCAATTTAGTTTCAAAACCAACAAACAAAGATCTCCATAAGCTTGAAGTAAATTTCATATCTCTTTCATATATGATCTCCTTAGGCATGCCATGCATTCTAAATATTTCTTTCATGAAAATACTAGAAATATCTATTTCCTTACAGGTTGAATTGATGGGAATGAGGTGAGCAACCTTGCTCAATTTGTCCACCACTACCATGATGGCGTCATTCTGTTTGGACGATTTTGGTAATCCTGTAATGAAATCCATGGAGATGGTTTCCCATTTCCATTCTGGGATTTTTAGGCTTGCAACAACCCTGCTAGATGTCGATGCTCTTCCTTAATATGTCGAGATTCTTTACCTTTAGCCAAGTAATAATATATATCCTTCTTCATTCCTCCCCAATAAAATAGTTTCCCAGTGGTTTTGATCATCTTCTGATAACTAGGATGACCAATATATGGTATTTTGTGTAATTCATCCATCATGAATCTATTCAAGTCATCACAATTCTGAATATACAACCTATGTTTGTATGTTAGAAAACCACCATTCAACAATTGATAACCTTCATACTTCAGCCCTGTGGGCTCTTGTTCTAAGTATGATTTTACAGTCTTGAAAAATTCATTTGTCTCTTATCCACTCTTGACTCTCTCCCTCACATCCATTTCACAGGTGCTTACAACTTCCAATTGAATCACTTTCATACTTATGCTAAGAGCATCATCCACCCTATTTTATTTTCCTCTCATATATTTGATTTCAAAATAAAACTCACTCAGGAGAGCCATCCATATAGGTTGTCTAGCATTGAGTTTTGGTTTATCAAACAGATGCCTCAAACCACTATGGTATTTCATAAGCACAAATCTCCTACCTAGGAGGTAATTCCTCCACATTTTTAAAGCACGCACTATGGCATCCAATTCTATATCATGGGTTACATAATTGATTTCATGCTCATTCAATTTTCTAAATTCATAGAAAATTACATGTTCTTCTTGCATAAGGACTCCTCTGAGTCCTTCCTTCCAAGAATATGTACACACAAGGAATTCCTTTTTTGGATCTACAATATTCAGCACAGGTGCATTTTCTATAAGGAATTTCAACTCTTGGAATCTCTCTTCACATTCTGATGTCCAAAGGAATTTAACTCCCTTTTTCTAAAGGGAAGTGATTAGGAAACCAATCTTGGAAAATTATTTAATGAACCTCCTATAGTATCCTGCTAGGGCCATAAAGGATATGATATCAGATACATCCTTTGCGGTAGACCAATCCATAATGGATTTGATCTTGTGAGGATCAACTACCACCCCTTCTTCAGAAATAACATGGCCTAAGTAATGGACTTGTTTCTGGAAAAAGTCACACTTACTAAACTTGGCATAGATTTGATGTTCTCTTAGTACTTGAAGTACTAGCTTAAGATGTTCTTCATTCTCTTCCCTATTCTTGGAATACATTAGGATATCATCAATGAAAACCAATACAAATATGTCTAAGAACTTACTGAATACATTATTCATTAAGAACATAAAATTGGTTGGTGCATTGGTTAGCCCAAATGGCACAAGAACAAATTCATAATGACCATATATTTTCCTAAAGTTTTTTTTGTGGATGTCTTCATCCTTAATTAGGATTTGATGGTATCCAGACCTCAAGTCAATCTTATAGAAAATTGTATCACCCCTTAGTTGGTCAAACAAGTAATCAATCCTTGGCAAGGGATACTTATTATTTATGGTCATTTTATTGAGTTTCCTATAGTCTATGCACAACCTAAGTGTTCCATCCTTCTTTTTTACAAAAAAGGTTGGTGCTCCCCAAGGATACACAATCGACCAAATGTGTCATTTTTCCATCATTTCCTTTAGTTGTAGATTGTGTTAGCAACATTTCTTGTATAGGGGTGTTATCCTCTTTTATTTTAGGCCTCTGGTGTAAACGCATAGAAGTGGGGTTTGAAAACCGGTCGAATGTGTTTTATTCAAAGGCTGCAGCCATAAGCGCCGAGCGCAGCTCATAGAAGAAGTCCATTTCGGGCTTAAAATCAAGCAAGTGAGCAGTCTGATTTCAAGGGAAAGGATCAATTGATGAAGCAGATCGATGGTCATTGGGATTTCGGGGCTACCAAGTTTCCTGAGATATAGCACGAGAGATAAAACCTATATTTCAAGACAAATCTGGGTTGATCATCCATCTAAAAGACATGCGGCGCACATCCGTGCTTTCGCAGTTTGGTAAATCGGGAATTTGAGGAAGAAACGCATTGTGAACTCCCGGTGCAAGAAATCCTGAGAAGATCGGGACCATTCATCAGAAAGACACGTGGCGCAAGATCCAAGCCATGGGTGGCGCCTTTCAGGATTTTCATAGTGAAGCCTCCAACGTCATCTCGGCCATCCGATCCAAAGGACGCATGGTGCAAGATCTAGTCATGTCGGCATTTCGACATTCGAGAGTTCAAAGGGTAAGGGCTCCTCGTCATTTCACATCTCGAATCCCCAAACCCTGAAGCGCCGAAAGCACCCAGAGTCGGGCCCATGGTTTTGGTGCCTGCTCACAAAGGAACGGGCTTGGAGAAGGGGCGCTAACATTTATCATGTGGCAAGGCGGGTCCTGAAGCACTGAAAGAATATCAGCCATCCATTTTGCAGGGGCACATGGTGTGCGATTAGACTCTTTTCCTTTTGACCCATCGCGACTTTGAAACACAAGGAGCATCCCCCTCCCAGCCTCGAAACGCGAAATTCCGAAAGTGCCTTTCAATATAGGCACAGGGTCACAGCTCGCGGTCACTTGGGGGCGATAGAAAGAACTTCTCAAAGGGACGAAGTGTCGGGTTTAGCTGCATAAGGGATCACCATGTCCTCCAGAGACCAGTTCAGCTCGACCTCGATCTTGGTCCTCACTAAAAATAAATGAAGGTGGATGGAGGTTGTTGAAACCTCAGCTCGAGCCATAAATGGAAGGTATGGGAGGCCTGGAGCAATTGGCCCGTGGTACCCTTGCAGGCAGGTCCCCCCTACAAGAGCCATGCTGAGTTAAGGTGGCGTATGACAAAGGAGTTCAGGCCAGATTTGACTGAGGAGACGCCGCACCTTGAAAGTCCTGAGACACCTCTACTGGGAAAAACGGGAAGAGTATATGTAGGCATTTTTGCCATTTTTGTAAGCATCGATGGTTGAGAAAAGCTCCCGATTGTAAAGTTTTGATGAAGCGATGGTCGCTCTAGTTTATGTATAAGGAATTTGAGTTTTCTTACTTTATGGATGTCATCTTCTCTTCCATCTCTTTGTTTACTGTGTTAGAACAACTCGAAATTGGAGGATCTAGTCGAGTTGTAGCTATTATAGGATGATGTAGGTTGGATCACTGTAGCAGTTACATTGTTTCTAATCGGTTCCCGTGATTTTCTTAGCGCCGAATGACTTGGAATTGAAGGATTCAGTCGAGTCACCCCTCAGCTCCTTGAATCTCTAGACCAAGAGGATCTTGGCCTCTGATTTTTTCATCCTCAAGCTTTCGAAGGCCTGTTGCCCGAGGCAATCTTGCTCACCCTTCTTACAAGTCTTCTATCTACCACCCTTTAATCCTTTACT
>SNQJ01S0066597.1:105716-120304 GCA_010110895.2 Picea sitchensis
GGTGTAAATGCATAGAAGTGGGGTTTGAAAACCGGTCGAATGTGTTTTATTCAAAGGCTGCAACCATAAGCATCGAGCGCAACTCACAGAAGAAATCCATTTCGGGCTTAAAATCAAGCGAGCGAGAAGTCTGATTTCAACGACAAGGATCAATTGACAAAGAAAATCGACGGTCATCGGGATTTCGGGGCTACCAAGTTGCCTGAGATATAGCATGAGAGATAGCACCTATATTTCAAGACAAGTCTGGGCCAGTCGTCCATCTAAAGGACACGCGACGCACATCCGTACTTTCACAGTTTGGTAAATCGGGAATTTGAGGAAGAAACACATTGTGAACTCCCGGTGCAAGAAATCTCGTGAAGATCGGGACCATTGATCAGAAAGACACGCGGCGCAAGATCCGAGCCATGGGTGGGGCCTTTCAGGATTTTCATAGTGAAGCCGCCAATTTCATCTCGGCCATCCGATCCAAAGGACACGTGGCACAAGATCTAGTCACGTCGGCATTTCGGCATTCGAGAGTTCAAATGGTAAGGGATCCTCGTCATTTCACATCTCGAAACCACGAACCCCAAAGCGTCGAAAGCACCCGAATTCGGGCCCATGGTTTTGGTGCCTGCTCACAAAGGAGCAGGCCTGGAGAAGGGGCACTAACGTTTATCGCATGGCAAGGCGGGTCCCGAAGCACCGAAAGCATCTCAACCATCCATTCCGCAGGGGTACGTGGTGCGCGATTAGGCTCTTTTCCTTTTCACCCATTGTGACTTTGAAACACAAGGAGCAGCCCCCTCCCAGCTGCAAACGCGAAATGCCGAAAGCGCCTTTGAATCTAGGCACAGGGTCACAACCCGTGGTCACTTAGGGGCGATAGAAAGAACTACGTAAAGGGCCGAAGTGTTGGGTTTAGGTACAAAAGGGATCATCGCATCCTCCAGAGACCAGTTCAACTCGACCTCGATCTTGGTCCTCGCTAAAAATAAATGAAGGTGGATGGAGGTAGTTGAAACTTCAGCTCGAGCCATAAATGGAAGGTATGGGAGGTCTGGAGAAATTAGCCCATGGTACCCTTGTGGGTAGGTCCCCCCTGAAAGAGCCATGCTGAGTTAAGGTGGCGTCTGACAAAGGAGTTCAGGCCAGATTTGACTGAGGAGACACCACACCTTGAAAGTCATGAGATGCCTCTGCTTGGCAAAAGGGGAAGAGTATATGTAGGCATTTTTGCCATTTTTGTAAGCATCGATGGTTGAGCAAAGCTCCCGATTGTAAAGTTTTGATGAAGCGTTGGTCGCTCTAGTTTATGTATAAGGAATTTGAGATTTCTTACTTTATGGATGTCATCTTCTCTTCCATATCTTTGTTTACTGTGTTAGAACAACTCAGAATTGGAGGATCCAGTCGAGTTGCAACTGTTATAGGATGATGTAGATTGGATCACTGTAACAGTTACATTGTTTCTAATCGGTTCCTGTGATTTTCTTAGCGCTGAACGACTTGGAATTGAAGGATTCAGTTGAGTCACCCCTCAGCTCCTTGAAGCTCTGGACCAAGAGGATCTTGGCCTCTGAGTTTTTCATCCTCAAGCTTCTGAAGGCCTATTTCCCGAGGAAATCTTGCTCACCCTTCTTACAAGTCTTCTATCTACCACCCTTTAATCCTTTACTGACGGAAGTTGGATCAAGACCTCACTTGTTGTATACATACCAGACCCAGTCTCCTGAGTTAAAGCTATACCTTCTCGAGTCTTTACCCATTCGATCACCCCATTTAATAAATCGTGACATAAAACTGATGGGCATTGGGCTTTGCTCCTGCGAGCAATCCAGGGGTGACTTCTGATGCTAACAGATTGATCTCAATCAACTCTGGTGTACTCATTCTATAAGGTGTTATAGACACTGGCACCACTCCTGGTGCAAGTTCTATTGAAAAGTCAATATTCCTTCTTGGAGGTAGACCTGATACATTTTATAGGAATACATATTTATACTCTCTTAATATAGGATGGTCCTCTAGGCTTGGTTTGTTGTCCTCAATAGATTCCAATACTTGTGTTGCATGTAAATGCCGTCTTTTTCTACAATACGTTTTCACTTGAAGGGATGATATTTGTCTGAATGAGAGAGGATTTTGAATCCCTTGTAGGGTTACCTTTCTCCCTTCTTCATTTTCACACTCCAAAGTTTTATTGTAACAGTCCAACTTGGTTTTATGGGAAGCCAACCAGTCCATGCCAATCAACAGGTCATAAGATCCTAAAGGGAGTATGTTTAAGGTTTCTTGGGTGGGTAATCCAATCATAATGAATTGGCATGCTGGTATGACCTCTGTTACTTTTATTTTGGTTCCAATGGCTAGTTGTACCATCCATGATTTAACATGTTTAAATTGTTTCAATTTACATTTCTCGATAGTTTGAGGGGAAACATAACTCAAATTAGAACCAGGGTAAATTTAAATGGTAACTAGATGATTGGAAATCATACATTCCATCTCCACCACTAAATATTGGTGATCATCTTGTCTATTACCCAAGGCTGCATAAATATTTGGCATGCTCCTAGCCACATCATTGACTATGGTAGCCTCTTGGACGTCGTAAGCCCTCCTATTGTTTTGTTTCCTATATGGGCATTTCCTTAGCAGATGTTCTTATCCACAACCCCAACATTTTAAGGGTTCTCTCTTTGTGTTATTAATCTTACCCGAGGCTGCTCCATAGGGTTTATTTCCACTTTGAGAGGGGGAATTTTGTTGATATACACTTTTAGTAGGAAGGATCATCTTAGAACCTTTCCCATAGTTCTTAAATCTTAGGGTTTTAAACCCATTTTTCTTTAATCCCGAAATACTTTTCTTCTTCCAGTCCTCATGAGGTTTTGTCTTATTATTGAATTTCTAATAGAAATTATTTGCCTTCCCTGTAGTGTCTTCTTAGGTCTTTGGCTCATCAAATTCAATTATGTCCCAGAAGGATTGAGGTAGTCCACTAATAAATCATTTCATATTTACCTTTTCATCCTTTATGTAGGGCACATATTTTATCAGCTCAAGAAATTTATTGATATATTCATCTATTGTAAGTTGTCCCAACTTGAGTTCATAGAACTCCTTGGTATTCCCATCAAAGCATTTCTATGATAGGTACTTATTATTGAAGTATTTATCAAATTGTTTCCATGACAAGTCCTTTTCATAGATTCCTTTGACATTACTAAGGTCCTCCCACCAAATGGAGGCCTTTCCATTTAGGTTAAAAATGGCTATTTGAACCTTTAAATTTTCAGAGTAGTCATGGAATCTGAATTACTTCTTCAAGCCAAGCAACCAAACTTATTCTTCTTCCCCCTTCTTAATTTCTCCATCGAAAGTGGGGGGTTTGGATTTCTTGAACTCTTAAGGTTCATGGCTCTTGGAATGTTTCCTCTTCTTTATTTTCCTTTGGGAATGCAAACTAGTTTTGATACTAGAATATTCCTTAGAATTGTCAATTTCCTCACCAGAGGATTCTCCCGATGAGTGTCTCTTGGCTCCATGTTGGGCCTTCTTTGAGGTTCTCCTCCTTATGTGGCCATTTTCATGGACATTCTTTCATATCTCAGGTGGACTATGGGTTTTCTTAATATGATGTATGTCCACATGATTGGATACTGGTCCATGTTGAAACTTCCTTTGTATATATGATAAGATTTGCAGTAGGGCTGCATTAATTTCAGTTTGTTTTTCCTTCTCTTTTATCCACCTTTCATTGTCATCCTTATAGCTCTGTAATTATTCCATGAGGCTTCTTATAGTTTCAACCAAATCTGGAGGGGTTTCCACTACCATCCATTCATCATATTCTTCCTCTCTATTGTGGAAGTTTTCCCCCAATTCATGGTGTGTCACCATCCTTTATGATGTAGTTTTCCTAAGGTCCACAGATTGTTTGAGTGCTAATAAAAAAAGTTCTATTAGTCAATGATCTACTAGTTTATGAACAACAAACAGTTCAGATTTTTCAAAACATATACAACAACTGAATGTTTTGTTCCTTTCTTCAGTAGAGGTTTCAATACGCCTCTTGGAATGCGGTAAGATAGGGTGTCACACCTAAAAGTTCTCTAAATAAGATTTTTAAGTGACTCATTCATGAGCCCAAGTAGGCCAAGTATAGAAACCTAGATCTGATACCAAATTGTAACACAACTGGCCCCAAAGTATCCTTTCTAGGAATGGGACATAAAAAATTCACTTACTTCAGTAGTATCGAATCATATCTCTGAGAATTCCATTCTCTTCTACTCAACTGTAGCTCTCTGACCACTACTACCAGACGAAAAAACGAGCTATGGATTTCATGTTATGGCCTTCTGAAGTACTTTGGGAATTATTAGACATGGGCCATGTGGTTCTCAGGTGGATCCACCTCATTCATACCGTCCACAAGTTCCTACATCCATGGGGGAGGTTCATCCACTGTCCAATCCAACGACGGGACATGGTCTTCATTTAACACATGAGTTAGAGGGAAGTTCAATGTTCAATGCTTTAGTGTTGAATGTCCCTTGTCCTTTCTTTATTCGTATCCTCCAGAGTCCATAATTCTCGAACTCCTGAAGGAGTCCAAAATATCGACATGTAGCTCTAGACTTTGGTCCTTTCAACTTACCCTCTACATTTCACTTGAAACCTTTGAAGTCCCAAAGTCCTGGACTCCCGAAGGGTCCACCCTTGCACATGATGATGTACTAGATGCAGAGGCAAGTGCATGTGGGTCCCAAATACTCCTCCCGCCAAATGGAACAAATAGGTAAGTTTCAATGGTGACACACAGTAAAGCAGATATGATACCTGGTCCCTACTATTATAGCAAGATTTACCTCACCCTATGAAACCTTGCACAAAAGGACTTTTTCCATTTCCCTATGGAGACTTATCATCCCTATTTGTAAATACAAGAGTAAAAATACATATTTTTCCACATGTACGCACCTTGCCTACTATACAACATGCGTATACATAGGTTGCACCACTACATCCCGCGTACATCAGGATTTGTGCCCAAAAATGAAAAATGAAGTCCGGTTTCCATGTCACGATAGGAGATCTATGATCCTTGGCCTTCCATATACTGGAAACGTTTTGACTCGGCCCTTCAGTTCCATTTGCAGGCTATAAATGGGCCAATTCCGAGCTATGAAAAAGGAGGAGAAAGAATTCAACTTTTAGAGAAAATTTACTTTGGAGAAATGTTTTACATCATATTAAGTTTGCATCCCTTTTTCCTTTAAGTCTGAACACAGTGTTCAACCCACAAGCTCTTCCCCTATTGATTGAGAGTTCCATTGTCTCTCTTGTATGAGATTTCCTTTGGTGGAGGATTGAAGTGGTGGAGGCCTAGATGGAAGGAACTTAATTTCTTGGTTCTGAACCGTGCCAACACGAAAGTGTGTAACATTTTCACTTCTGCTGATCATATATTAATAGAAATACTCTTTTCCTGTCCAATTGATATCTTGCAAATATTTGAATTATTATTCCATGGGTGTACTTGTTCTATTTATTAATGGATTATGTTATTGAATGTGCTAACATCATTTATTATCACCATATGCTTTCTTTTCTTGGTTGTTGAGGACTAGTTGCAGGTATATTACTTTGGGTCAAGTGCTCAATGGTGGATTGCATCGAACGTTTGGACGAGGTAGGCCTTTTATCTTGTCTTGCTAGAATATTCATTTATATAGCATACTTGAGAATAGAGTTGATTTCTATAGTAAATCCTGTATGTTGTGGTTTACCCTAGCCATAGAGACATTTTCCTCATAACAGAATTGGCGACCATACTGGGGATTGAATCTTATTTCTTAGGGTTTGGAGTATTTTTCTCCTTAGATTGTTCCCATTCTTATTGCGTTTCTTGTCGTATCATTGCTTGACAAATTCTGTTCACTCTGGGTCTGATTTTTTCATCCTTCTCCCTTGCCTGGCTATGTTTTTAAAACATATACATGGATTTTGTCTTGACAGTCACGTATATACGCAATATGTCCCTCTGCAAGCTATGTACATATGCTCTGTTTCCTTGAACAGTCGCATACATCATCCTTCTTTGCTTGTTTGCTGGGTGGGATTTAATGTTTGATAAGTCTTCTTGGGTCTCTGTAGTGACCCTTAAGTGCACATGGGATGACAGGAAACCTATCTGGGTTGAATTTTTGGGCATAGTCTTTCTCATCACCTTTTCATTTTGATTGTCCTTATACATTGAGTTGGGTGTTTCGCTCCTTGGTATTCTTCTTGAGTTGTCTCTTTCTATACACAGTAGAACTTTATATATCAAGTTGATGTTCAATCCATGCATTTTCTTTTTCTTATATTGAAATACAAAAAATACTAGGCATTTTGCATTGCTTGGCATTTTTTTATCTTTTGAGTCTTTGTCATTAACTTAGTGCATGTAAAGAAATATTGCATTTTTAATTTAGAATTGCAGTGTTGAAGTTGAAAATTGCATTTGTTATTAGAAGCATATCATTCATTGAAAATTGAAGTTAGGACTCTGCATTACATTCATATTTACTTTTCTTATTGAGTCATAACATCATGAGTTTCACTACCATACTTTTTTGAGTAATCACGGCCACTAAAATTAACGCTATAATTTAAAATTGATTAGTCACGATTTTATTTTTTAAGGTACACAAAATAGCTTAGGATTTAGTGCCTTGGAATAGGATTTTGTGAGTAAACTTCTCCAAGGAAATTAAATCAACTAATGTGTCTGATAAAGGGAGTGAAGAAATTCATTGTATAATTGGTAATATCAAGAGGCTCCACTCACACTGGAGTTAATCACAAGGTCATGCAAGGTTGGTTCAAGGGATATCCCCCCGATACCTTATTAGTGTCAGATATATTTCTGGGGATCTTTCTTGTGCCTTTACCTCCGTGAGAGGTGATACTTTCAAGGTTTCGGTCTTTGCTACCCTTCCCATATAGTGAACCTAACTTACGACTACTCTCCTATGCATCGGTTATACATTATTTGCTTAGTTGTTTGAATTAGGTGGCACATAGGTTACTTGTAGGGGTTATTCTACAGGTACCCTGGGTTAGATAAGGGACATAAAACACACAAAATTTATGGAGGATTACCTCTCCAGGGGGATCTGACCGACTGGTTGTTAAGCCCACGAGGGCCCTTATAAATGATTTTGCTACCTCTGATCTTTAGCAAGGAGACTTAGGCCCCTCTTGGGCGAGACATACCTTATTTAGGGAGGGAGGCCACTTTTAGCCACTTTACCCCATTTGTGTGAATATTGGCCATTTGATTTTTGGTGTGCTCTTTGATTACTCGTCAGCCTTAGGATTTATTTTTTTATCTTTGGAGTCTTAAGTCATCGTGGAGTTGGACCAATGTCCGCACCGGTCCCATCGCTTGTTATAGTTACCACTGGATTTCAAGTCTTTTCCTTCTAAAATGCGTAGAGTTATTACACATGGTACACACACCTCCACTGTTCAGACTTGTGATTCTACAAGGATGAGTACTAAACCTAGTCTTCAAAAACCTAGGAGCCCTTTGAATCCCACACCTACTATAGTTAATGGCACCCCTTCATCCCCTGCAACCACAATGGTTGTAGTGCCGGAGGAACCTATCATTACTATGGATTGACCTATAGTGAATTCTCAATCTATTTCCTCGAACCTCTTCAGGTCTCTTGGTCACTCATCGGGCTATAATGTTCATTCCATCCCTATGGCCTCTAGTCCTTTTTCCTATGGTATTCTGAAATTTACTTCACAGTTTTCAAATGCCATCCCAACTGTTGGCCCTAGTGCTACCATTGGGCTTAGGGGAACTACTATTTCTTACACTCCATTTTCGTTTGGTGGTTCTAAAATCTTTCAAAAGACTCCTAATATGGGTTGCATTCATGCTTTTAACCCCAGGTCTAATCCTCTTCCTTCTAGGTGGAACAACCAACCTGGCGGACAATATTCTGCTCAAGTTTCATCCTATACCCCTACATCCTCAGTGTCGATTCCGACCAACACATTTGGCATGATGAATCCAACTCTATCCTCTAAATTCACACCCATAGGAAGTCAATCTCATGCTTTGGGAAACCCCCAACCGGATCCAATCCAGTTGGGGGAAATTTTTATAAACCCCATCAGAACATTCCTACTGGAATGATGCCCAACCAACCTTTTATGAATTAGGTCGGAGGAGGGTCTTACAATTCCAGACAAGGCCATGGTTCTTACCAAAACCCTGGATGGGTTGTAGTTCCTCAAACAAAATATTTCCAGGGAAATTGGGGCCATATTTCGTAACCCCATCTCCCTTTTCTGGCCATGCTTAATCTTCCATACTTGTCTAAGTTGATGAATGACCGTGTGAGTCATGATCCTACATGGCCCCCCGTACCCACCAAGATTCCTTCGTACATTTCAAAATTCAAAGGTAATAATGTCGAGGATGTCAATGATCACATTACCACCTTTCACCTATGGTGATATTTGAATTCCCTTAATGACAATATTATTCAGTTAAGATTATTTCAATACACCCTCATTGGGGTGGCTGAGAAATGGCATATTGAGCTACCTAGGGGGGGCATATAGGACCTTTATTCAGATGGTGTTGGTCTTCATTAACCACTTCCATTTGTCATCTCGTTACAATGCTAGCCTAGAACTTTTGTCGAATTTATGCCAAGACAAAACCACTCATATCTTGGATCATATCCAGGAGTGGCGTAGACAAAAGAGGTTGATTAATACCTCCATACCCCCAACCTTTATTTTATAATAGATCCTCAAGTCTTTGCAACCTCCTATGTTGAAGGAGGTTGCTACACCCAGGCTTACCACTGAGGAAGAAGAAATCTACAAAGACCATCAGTTAGATATTATATGTGCTCAGTCTAGGATGTTATACCACATTCTTTCGGACGCACTGCAGTCAGCTTATGACCCTAGAAAAAATCCCAGATCTCATGTTGATGGCATTGTCGGCTCTGCCAATGTAAAATACATAGACTCAGTGACAATCCATTTGAAAGAGTTGTCTCTAAACTAGTCTATAGGAGGGCCAACGTCGTTTGTGTCTTCCAACCCCACTTAGTCGGTGGATGTACATTCTGTGAAATTGTCGACCAAACCAAATGGTAACCAACAGACAGGCGAGAATAAGAAGAAATGAAGTAATAATAATCGATAAGCCCAAGGAAAATGGTAATAATGAGAAGACAAATAATAATTCTAGAGAGAGAAAGCAATAAAGATGTAAGGTAAAATTTCCCTATAATATTTGTACATATGACCACCTTACTCATTTATGTCCAAAACTTGCAGAAGTTGCGAGGCTATTATCTTTACTGCCTGTCGTGCTGACAAATCCTTTTCCACATAAACAACACATGGCCTCAAGCTCTGTAAACACTTGAAATGTGGCTGGTGGGAGTCAAAACCCACTGTGGCAAGACAACGACAGTTTGTGTATCAATATGGTCGATGAAAAGGTTCATGTAGCCACTTGATCTCGATATTATAGTTCTTCACAGACTATTCCTGGTCTACAATCTCCTCCTCCTCCTCTAGAGATGACTTTACAGATTGAAAAACCAGAGCCACCACCTCGTATTCTGAAAGGAGTACTCAAGCACTCTACCCACAATCCAAATTCTAGAATCGCCTAGAACTACTCTATTGTTGAGGACTTGGGTCAAACCCCTTGTGCAATGTCAGCTTTGGAGGTACTCTAGACATGTCCTTCACAGAGGAATGCATTACTATCTGTGTTAGGAGCTCTAGAACCCAGTGGCTCAAAAGTTATCAAGTTTGACGTCACAGATATGAAGCCTCGCTTGCCTTACCATGTGGCATTCCAAATCCATGTGGGGTACTCAAAGTATACCATCAAACGTGTGGTTGTTGATGAAGGCACTACTACATGCGTTATGTCCCTGATCTATTGGAAAGATCTCGTTTCTCTGACTCTTTCTAAATCATCAAACATGTTAACTGCTTTTGATGGCCATTCCTTCCGCTCTCACAGTACTATTCCTTCCTTTCCGGTCCAGTTAGGTGGAAATACGGTAGAGGTGGAGGTTGAGGTAGTTGATGCACCTCTTGATTATAACTTGTTACTAGGATGAAAATGGACCTATGCTATGGTCGCCTTTGTATCATTTGTCTTCCATACTCTTTATTTTCCTCATGAAGGGAAGATTGTGATAATCGACCAATTATCCTTTGTGTATGCTAGTCCCAATGCATCTATTGGACCGTCGATCCCCATGATCAACAATTCTCAGTCGACAACTGAGAATATTGGTTTTGTAATGTATTCTTCCATTATGGGTACTTTCGACTTCATGGCACCAATTCAACACGTTTACTCCATGTCCAGTAGGCCCATTTCGACAGAGAAGTCAATTCCTTTCTGCACTTCCTATTTTAGTGATCTGTGGACCCTACCTTCCCTAAATTCATCTTTTGAAGGTCAGGTGGATGCTAGAATGGCCATGCCACTATTAGCAACAAATATTGCGTATCAAGTTGTTCTTGACTCTTTCGCCGATCCCGGACCTGTTGCCTCGCCGATGGATGAGGAGGATCCCATTCTTAAGCCCATATGGGCCACTTCGTTGTCTTGTTCACATGATTGTCTTGATGGAACTTTTCCCTCAGACAAAACCATCATCAAAGCCATGACTGGTTCCGACAAACCTTGGGATGATATGCATCACCGCTCTTATTTTGTCCCAGACCTTGAAAGGATCGAACAAGATGACTTTCGATCTACTTTGAGTGAGATAGTTGGTCACACCATTGTTCCACTTGATACGCACAACATTTATGCCGAAGAAAATATGGCGAGTATTTCTCATACCATTACGATCGATATCTCTTGTACCCCTGGAAAGATTGAAAATATACATATTGGTGTAGGTTGTTCGCCATAAGAAATCCTGATCTACACCGAACTCTTCAAGGAATTTCAAGATGTATTTTCTTGGTCATATGAAGATATGTCAGGAATATACCCTCGTATTTCTGAGCATGAGATTAGAACTTATTCAGATGTTAAACCTGTTCGACAACGTCTTAGAGTTGTCAATGCCCAGAAGGCCCATGCTATTAAGGCAGAGGTGGAGAAGCTACTTAATGCCAGCTTCATCTACCTGATTCCCTTGATTGAACGGGTATCCAATATTTTTCCTATGAATAAGAATCAAGGAACTATCCATGTATGTATGGACTTTTGTGACTTGAGCAAGGCTCATCCTAAAGACATCTTCTCGACACCTTTCATCGATCAAATTCTCGACGAGTGTGCAGGAAGCAAAGTGTTTTCTTTTATCAACGTATTTTCAGGGTATAACCAAATTCAAATTAAATCTGAGGATGAACACACAATGGATTTTATTTGTACTTAGGGTACTTTCGCATACCGAAAAATGCCTTTCATGCTTAAAAATGTCGGAGCAACCTTCCAACGTGCCATGACCTTCACATTTCATGATCTTAAGAATATAGTCGAAGCATACCTTGACGATATTCCTGCTCACTCTCATAAGATAGTGGATCACTCTACGCACCTTCGGCTTGTTTTTGAAAGATCTCATTACTATAGAATCCGGTTGAACCCTCATAAGTGCATCTTTTGCGTTAGGTCTGGTCATCTTTTGGGATTTCTAGTTTCTAAGACCAGGATCATGGTAGATCCATTAAAGGTTGAGGCAATACTTCGATTGCCTCCCCCATGCACTAATAGACAACTTCAAGGTTTACAGGGGAAAGATAACTTTCTACGTCGGTTTATAGTAAATTATGCCAATATCACTAAGGGTTTCACACGTCTTTTGAAGAAGGACACCCCTTTTATCTGGGATGAGTGAGCCTAGGATTCCTTCGATGCTTTGAATAAATACTTGGTATCGACGCCTTTGATGAAGTATCCTGACTACAGTAGGGATTGCTTGATTTACATTGCCACGTAAAAGGAGACAATTGGCATTTTTTTGGTTCAAGAAAATGATGAGCTCCACGAGCACATTATCTAGTATCTTAGTCGAAACCTAGTCAGTCCTGAGCTTAATTACTCTCACGTTGAAAAGATAGCTTTGGATTTCATTCACGCAGTCCAACATTTATGTCATCATATATTGCTTTGCAATACTACTGTGGTGGCTGATGTCAATCCATTTTAATATGTCCTTACCAGGCGTACCATCGGGGGGAAATATAATAAATGCATTGTCATTCTACAAGAATTTGATCTTGATTTCGCTTCTGCATAATCAAAGAAATCACTAGTCTTCATGAAGTTAATATCCTACTTTCCATTATTAGATAAGGATGTTATCCATGTTTATTAGTTTGAATACGAACACATTTTTCTTGTCTCCTCGTCCGACCCATGGTATGGAGACATTGTTCTCTATCTTAAAACTTTGAAGTTCCCTCAGCATCTCTCGCAAGATAACCGACAACATGTACGATACCAAGATGAGAATTATACTATCGTTGGTGATACTTTGTATCACCGAGGAATAGACAATATCTTGCATTGTTGTTTAAGTCACAAAGAAGCACAGTAAATTTTAAATGATTCCCACAGTGGGGTTTGTGGTGGTCATCTATCTGGGCTTGCGATAGCCAAAAAAATTTTGCGAGCCTGTTATTTCTGGCCTTCTATCTTTAAAAATTGTATTGAAGCAGTTAAGAAGTGTCACCCCTGCCAAGTGTTCACTTAGAAAATGTGCTTGCATCCAACCCCTCTTCACCCAGTCATTACCTTCGGTCCCTTCACCAAGTGTGGGGTGGACTTCATGGATTGCAACCCAACTTCGGATGGGGGGAATTAGCACATTATTGTGGTCATTGACTACTTTACTAAGTGGGTCGAGGCCATGCCTACAGTTAAATCCAATGGGAATATTATCTACTTCTTTGTATTCAATCAAATTATCTCTCGGTTCGGTATCCCAAGTGATATTGTCACTGATCATGAAAGTCACTTTCATAATGAAATGATGGAAGAGCTAGCATCTAAGCTGGGGTTTAGACATGGTCATTCGTCTCCTTATTACCCCCAATAAAATGGACAAGTAGAGGCCGTCAACAAGTCTCTCAAGACCATTTTGCAAAAAATTGGCAGCCATAGTAAGTCTGACTGACACATTATGCTATATCCTACACTCTAGGCATACCAAACCTCGGTAAAGACTAGCACCATATTTTCCCCTTTCCAGTTAGTACATGGTGTGGAGTCAATATTACATATTAAATTCAAAATCCCTTATTTAATTTGGCAGTAACACTCCTACCTGACACTTCCTATCTCGAGCGACCCTTTGTGCACCTAGAGAGTCTTGACGAGCAGCTTCAAGACGCCTCTATGGCTATTGAGGTGAACAAAATACTTGTCAAGGTCCAGTACAATAAGTCTATCTATCCTCAGTTGTACACTAAGGGTGACTTGGTCCTCTTATATGATCAAGCCAAAGAACCAGTGGGGGCAGGAAAGTTTAAAACCATGTGGCATGGTCCTTATATCGTGCGACATGTCTTAGAAAGAGGAGCCTATGTGTTAGAAGATTATGAAGGGAATATGTTGATCAAGCCTAGGAATGGGCTATACTTGGAGATATCTTACACTTGATCCCCAAGCTTGGGCAAAACTCTTTGTATACTAATGTAATTTAGTGTATATATCTTTTCCCTTTCTTTTCGTCTTCAACTTGCTTATCGAGTTTTCCCTTGGATGTCAAATGTCAACAGAGTCTTTGGTCTATATAGGATTCATAGACAGAGCCAGTCATCATACATGGAACTTGGCTTCTATCTCTTGGGTGGTTTACTCACTCGAGGGTCTACTAGTGTCTTTAGGTGGCATATGCCTAGGGCCATCCATGAATAATGTGGCTGAATATAGAATCATTATAGAACTTTTGCGTGATGTTATCTCACATAGTATTCTCTCTTTAGAGGTTCGTCTGGATTCTCAGTTAGTTGTATTTCAGTTGAATGAAAGTTACCATGTGTGTGATCCTACTTTACTCCGACGATTCCTACAGGTACATGTTTTAGAACAATAATTTGATTTTATTACTTATTATCACATTCCTAGGACTTATAATCATGTATCTAATGCTTATGCTAATTTCATTTTAGATTGGCATTTTTCACATAACTAAATCGAGGAAAACCATCTCATCGATGTACACATTGTAAATATAAATAAAGACGAACATCCCTGTTTTATATATATTTCAAAAAATATGTTGTTTATAATACAAAATTGGGGCTAACACCCTCAATACACATATACAACTGATACTAAAATATCCATGACATCTATTCTTGTGGCACCGTATGTGTGTCATGGTAACAAGCTACGACGTTTGCAAGATGTCGAAAGAGTTGCACCCAAGATCTGGGCACACCAACCACTTGTCCTTGCATGGTTTCCGACAGATCCTCTACCTAAACCATCAGAATCCTTTGAGTCAAATGAGACAGGTTTCCTTGCACGTTTTGAAGGACTCTCTCAGCTTCTCCCCCCACCGCCTCATCTCCCT
>SNQJ01S0066598.1:0-13392 GCA_010110895.2 Picea sitchensis
TAAGAAGATGATTTTACAATGAGGATCCACAGTCCTTTATTATCATAAATAAAATCCAAAACCCTAACCCCGGAAGATGAAAATCCAATAGTTTTGTGGACCCCGTTTTGGGTAGTTTGGTGTATAAACTTCCCAGGGGCGTAACTTTGGCATACAATCTTCATTTGGGGCACACGATAGATAGTTGGAAAGGTATCGTCGAGGAGATTAATTTTAGGGGATCATTAAGATATTTTGGCTATCATTGAGAATCTTGATCCCGAAAAACCTTAATTTAGGCCCTCAAAATGGCCCCGAAAGTTAAAAACTGCTAAAAATACTAAATTGCCAAAATTGCCATAAAATTGTTTTGAGCGAGTTGGAAAATGTGTGTGGCCACCGATATCCACCTATATCACTTCTATTAGGTCTTATTACATTGAATTTTTCATATTTATTAAATAGGCCTTATTAACTAGTATCGTCCTTTATTACATGGAAATGTATTATTCTACCTACATGAGAGGTTAGGGGGTTAGGTCCCTAACATCAATTGATTGTGGGCCAACATAAAAATTGGGATTGAATAATATCTTGTGGTGTTGTGTGATCGATTATGAAAGACATGATATTGTATGGGAATGTCACAGTGGAGTTACGAGAGGACACGTTGGCGAAAAGGAAAAATCTAGAAAGATGTTATAGGCGGGACTATGGTGGAATACAATGTTTAAAGATGCTAAGGAATATGATAGGGCCTACGATGTATGTCAGAGCGTGGGAAAAACATCATGTTGTGATGAGTTTCCTCCGCACCCTATTCACACACTACAATATTTTTAAAAATGGGTTGTTGATTTCATCAATTTGATAAATCCTCCAACTAAGCATTCAAAGGCTAGATACATAATTACTGCAACTGACTACCTGAATCGATGGGTTGTGGATGACGTTGTTCAGGATTTTTTTATGGCCACTGAAGCACGATTTATTTTTTAGAATGTTATTAGCAAGTTTTGTTTCCCTCGGAGCTTGATCAATAACCAAGGATCCCACTTTCTCAGTGAAACTATAATGACCCTTACTATATAATTTTTTTATTTAGCATCATAAGAGTAGTCCCTACCATCTGCGGGTTAATAGAAAAATGGAAACATTTAATAAAATCTTGGAGATGGGGATGACTAAAGTCTGTTTTGAAAAAAGGGATGACTAGGATGAGTAGGTTCCAGTTTTTTTATTGGTGTATAGGACTACCACAAAGTGCTTAAACAAGTGTACCTCATTTCAAATAGTATATGGACAAGAAGCATTTGTGCTAGCTAAGTTTCTCACCCCAATTCTATTCATTGTGTAAGTGTTGTCCCTCGACCAAGTTTTGGAGAACCTTGGTCGTGTGTGACCATTTTTGGGACTTCAACAGGCTGGTCGAGGATGAAGCGCCAAGCGAAGCGGAGATCACGAGATCTCGCCCCCTTTTGTGGGATTTTTGGGTTTAAGGCTTATGTAACGGGTATGGGATTTCGGCCCATGGGTCTTACCCATGTTTAGGCCCCTTTTGTAATGTATAAATAGATATCTAGGCGATGTAAGAAAGGAAGAGACCTAGTAGAATCGGCTTAGTGCGGATCTAGAGGCTTTGTGCATACTATGTGTTAAGACTTGCAGAGCTAAGTGAAAGTGATTGTAAGAAGCTTGTGTGCAAACTGTATAAGAAGGCTTTGTGTTGTGGCCTAACTCAGGAAAGGAGGATCTGGCGAGGTGCGCGCAGATCTCATGTCCTATGCAGAGTTGGTTTTGTGGCTCTGTGCATTGAAAGAAGATAATAAAGAGAAGAAGAGTTGGTGGACGTAGCTTATGTAACGGGTATGGATGTTGGCCCATGGTCTTACCCATGTTTAGGCCCCTTTGTAATGTATATAAATAGATATTCAGGGCGATGTAAGAAAGGAAGAGACCTAGTAGAATCGGCTTAGTGCATATCTAGAGGCTTTGTGCATACTATGTGTTAAGATCATGTGAGCTAAGTGAAAGTGATTGTAAGTAGCTTGTGTGCAGACTGTAGGAAGTCTTTAGGTTGTGGCTCAATCCAGAAAGGAGGATCTGGCGAAGTTCCCATAGATCTCATGTCCTATGCAGAGTTGGTTTTGTGGCTCTGTGCATGTAGAAGATTGGAAGAGACTAATAACAAGAGAAGAAGAGTTGGTGGACGTGAGTCTCCGTTGGGGATGAACCACGCATATCCTACGTTGTGGTTTCTATGTATTGATGTGGGATTTATTCTAGTGATGAATTCTTTGCTGTATGTTAGATGCATCTGTTGTAGTATCTTAGTGCTTAATAGCTTGGATGAATCTTATATCTATTGATGTTATGTCCTAAATTCTCGTGATATGCTTAGATCTTGTTGAATACCTAGGTGTTCTGTAATTATGGTTTTACCTGCGATGTGAATAAAGGGTTAACGAATAATGAATATTAAATGCTAAGTTTTCTCTTAAAACATTGTGATCACAGATTTGTGTCCCAACTCGGTTGTAGAGACTTGATTCCTACACCCCCCCTACGTCTACCTCAAGTGAGACTTCATCTACTTCGCAAGTGTCACCGAAAGGGTTGGCAGTTAGGTTTTTGTTGGTGCATTGTTGAAGCGTTAAACCCTGGGTATGCCCCTGTGCCAACAAATGTTTCTATTGTCGGGACCTGAACCTGTGATTGCTGGGAACTAAGGAAAAGAGAAAGCTATGTGCGTAGATCTATTGCTATAGTGCGTAGTATTCTACTTGACTTGTGAATCTCTGTGCTAAGAAGAGAAGTTTGATCTGAAGAAGAGATGTAAGATCTTAAAGCTTTGTGCTCTGAAAAAGGTAATATAAGTGGAAATTTTTCTTTCGAAATAATGGATCTAGGTATATTTGATAAACAATTTCCTAGTCTAAAAACTAAGGCACAAATAGAAGAAAGAAGATATGATATGAATAGATCTGATAAAAATAGTGAAAGATATGTTATCCCTATGCATAGAAAGAATTTTTGGACTAACAAGTGGATGCAGGATCCTAGAAAGAATTTTTTGCAGGTCTATCACTGTGATCCCAGTGTGCAGTATGGGAAAGGATGGGGATCATTTAAGAGAAAGAGAGGATTGACATTATGTTATAATTGCAAAAGACCGTGACATCTTGCTAAGGAATGACCTGGTAGAAGTCCTATTTGCCTTTGTTGTAAAGCTATTGGACATGAAGTTTTGGATTTCCCTAGAATGATTTCTAAAGTGGAGAAGATGAACATGAGACAAGAAAACCATGAGGAAGCTCCAAAGACTAAGAATATGTTAAAGAACCAGAAAGAATCAGAGGCTATATTATTGCAGATGAAAGAAATACTGAATGATCACAGAGACATCAGTTTATCAAAGATTTTAAAAGAGAAAGAGTGCATAGAAACAAGAATAGGAGACTTCGACATAGACTTTGTATTGGATGTAGAAACATAGGTGAACATCATGACAAAAAGTACTTGGGAAATATTAGGAAAGCCTGATATGATTCCTTGATTGGGAGGAATAGGATTGTTTATAGGAAATATGATATCCCTATGTGGAAGACTTGCCCATGTACCTATGGTTGCTCATGGAACATCGACGGAAGAAGAATTCGAGGTCATTAAGTTTGCTGAGAATAGTGCTCCCTTTGCATTTTTGTTAGAAAAGACTTGGATCGAGAGAGATCAAATCCGAAGGAGAGAAGAAGAGGAAGCTATAGAACAGAAAAAGAAAGAATTAAGGGATTTCATGGCTAAGAAAATGGAACACTTAATAAAAGAACAAGAGGACAAGTCGAAGTAACTGAGGGCCAGAGACTTAGCTGTCTAAGTTGAAAGAACACAAGAAATCTTAAAGAACCTATCTATGCAGGAGAGTAGAGAACCTACTCCAGAAACAGTAAGAGAAGAAGTATTATCCTTGAACCTTGTGAAATATCCTCAACAGTGTGAAGTTACTATGATAAGAAAATATAAGAACAATAATGGAAAGAGGAATCTAGAGATGCAAATCACAGGAAAGAAAGCTAGAAAGCTCAGTAAGAAGAAAGAAAAGCTGGAAAAATTGCATGAGGTTCTAGAGAGGACTTCGTAGAAGGAAGACTTAAAGATCTTGAACCTCGTTGGAATAGCAGAACAACACCGACTGGCACTTCTCCACGATGAAGCAATATGACTGTTGGAGACGTCTCGACCATTAGAATGATGCTCTAGAATGGCTAGAAACACATTTATTGTTGGAACATTCGTCATTGGACTATTGGGACTGCACCATAACGGATGGAATTGTATTGATCAAGGCATTCCTACCCATTGGAGGAGTCCATTATGATGTTGTCTATTTATCCCGTCGAGCGTTGCACCGAGGACACTTTCATGAATTGTGATTATCTGAGCCCACAGAGAACTAATCGCTTTCATGCAGTGCTTCTTGTAACCTTGCCATCCATTCTGCTACCTTGATTGTTTGTTCACCGAACCAAGATATCTGATCTCGATCATGTATGTCGGGCGAACTTATCATAGTAAAGAAATCCGTTGAATAAATCCTCATAGACCTCATGGCTGAGAAGGTCCTGTCCGCAGGAGTATAGGCCTCATTGACGGGAGGAGTGAAAGCATCCCCATCAACTGAATGTCGATCTGGGCCATCCCAAACTGCAATAGAGAAGAGAAGGAAGAATCGCGATGACTTGGCAAATGCGAAGCTCATCCCATCAATCATGCTTGACTATATCCTTCCTTTGGCTGGCGCGGTTAGTCGTGATAGCATCTTGAGGGACTTCGACTACACATTGATTACTATGTACCTCCCGTAGGGGATACGCGCCATTGGACTGCAATTAGGACAGATTGTGACGCTAAATATCAGTAACTTCAACTTAGGAGACTGCAAGAACTATGGCATGAACACACCACACAAGTACTTGACCAAGAAAATGGGGAAGAATTCGAAGATAATCCCCTAGCCATGGACCATGGATATCGCAAGATCAACCATCCTCAATGTGATGAAGGTACCACACTTCGACAGACATCAGGAGGTTAATGCATGTGTTAAACTCCTCCTGTCATGCTACCATGGTGGTTACCTACAGTCAGTGCATCACAATAGATCCAGTGCTTATCCATTGTATCACCGGATTAAGAATGCAAGAACCCGACCCTCAGGAGTTTTACCCAGGGAAGGCTACAGATCGCGCCCTGGCACAACGCATAAAAGAAACCTATGGCGATGTGGAGAAAGGGAAACAGGGCTAAAAGGTAGCCTCCATATAGAATGGTGCAGTGCACCTAGATTTCCAGTTGATCATTTGTAAGATCATCAGGAAGAACAGACCAATGTAGGTCATGGGGTTCATCGTCGACCTCGTAGGAAAATGCGTCGAATGGATGCAAATGAACTAGGCGAGATACCTCATCAACCAGTTGGAGCAAGATTGTCGTGAAGCACAGGACTAGGTCTACAAGTTTCATTTTAGCTAGTTGTTGATTCTCATTGCCTTCATTACTTGGGAAATGCCGGAAGCAGTGACCTTCCCTAAAATAGAGTCGTCTGAACCACTGTCTGTGAAGTTCACTACGCTCTGGTACTCGAGCGACATGGAAAAACAATGGAAATCCAATGCGGTGTTCCACACATATTATTTACAACCAAAGAGGGCCATTGAATCTTTTCCTTGCATGATGTTGAATACCCTGCATAGGTTCAGACCACTTGTGAAGTTCCATGCAGATAGGCGTTTCATTTACATCACTGTGCGTGGGGACGAACACAAGGAAGAGCTCCAGTCCTATTACAAACTCACAGAGGAGGACATGGAAGAAATAACCAAAGAATGGCCTACAGAGTTCCTTGTACCGGTCAAGCAGATAGAACTCTCTGAACCTGACCTCATAGGAAGTCCTTTAGTCACTCGATAAAAGTATGATGGACCTAGCAGCAGCAGGACGAAAAAGAACGAAGAGGTACAGGAATTGAGCAGCGCATCAAAGTAAACTACACCTGATTCACCTGAAGGAGGAGGAGGTGACAAAGTAGACAAAGAATAGAATGAATGGGAAGAAAACAAACATGAACATGGCGAAGTGACATTGCCTAAGGATCCCATCATGGAGGGGAGACATCCAAGAAAATAAAGGGTTCCCCAAAGAAACCTTCATTGTGAAAGAATTCAAAAGCCAGTAAACCTCCATTTCAGACTGTTCTCATGGTAGATGATATTCACCTCATCATCGTCGTTGTATCAAATACCTCAGAGGACATTCTGCAGCAAAGTGAAGCCAATTAGGAGACAATGTTTGACACGATCGAGGTGGAGCTCAAAGGGGTACAATAGCTCTTTATTCGAGCCACATAGTGTCTACTACATCGTTGTCAGTAGTGTACATAGAAGTAGGAGATGAGCCTGCCCAACTACGCGGATTAACAGACTTGACCGAGGCTCACCTTTGTTGGGTCCAGGAGGAAAAGGACCAGGCCACAGAGGCTTTAAAGAAATAAAAATAAGAATCCCTACAATGACGTCGGGTTGCGCAGCAAGAGAAAGATGACCTACAGGTGAAGTTTGCAGAAGATAAAGTGCAAATCTAGAAGGAAAAATAATAGTTGCTCGCAGAGCAGACGGGAGTCAAGGAGGTAGTCACCAGAGCACTTCTCTTTGTGCTAGGCCTCACACATATAGAAGACGACACAGTGGAGATTCAAGTGGAGAAGCTCATTGAATCTATTCAGCAACTTCAAGCAAGAGTGGTCGAACTGGAACTGCAAGTCATGTCAAGCACTCTACAGGAAGTGCGTGATCAGAGGGAAGAAACTGCTCAGAGCATGGTCGAAAGAATCAAGGCATTGGCCTTAGAATGAAATAAATTAATCATTCAAAGTGTGCAGACCTATGAGCACCTTGCAGAGGACCCAGAAATAAGGACATTGGATTCACATCTCCAGGAAGCAAAGCAACAAGCAACGACAGTACAAGCACAGTTGAATTCGTTGTCAACAGTCGAGATGTTCAACAACAGGTCCATGCCATCCAGAGTGAAGTCATGGAAGTGACTCAGAGGCTACAGCCTGTGCAGGATGAAGCATGCACACTTTTTGAGGAGACTGAGGGACAATGTGCACAACTAGAACAAGTAGTCACCATGGTGGAACATCGATTGGAAGGACCGGTGACCAAGAAATTTATTCAAGAGTTCGTCGAGCAGGAAGCTCTGGCGAAGCAACTCGAGCCAAGCTGAAGGCCTTTGAAGTAGAGTTTCCCAAATCAGAGTGACTCACAGATGAGTGTTGGGGGCATGTTGGCCCTCAACCAAGTTTTGGAGAACCTTGGTCGTGTGTGACCATTTTTGGGACTTCGACAGGCTGGTCGAAGATGAAGAGACAATCGAAGAGAATATCATCGGATCTTGCCTCTTTTGTGGGATTTTTGGGTTTAGGTTTTATGTAACGGGCATGGGATGTCTTCCCATGGGTCTTACCCATGTTTAGGACCCTTTTGTAACGTATAAATAGATATCTAGGTGATGTAAGAAAGGGAGAGACCTAGTAGAATCAGCTTAGTGCGGAGCTAGAGGCTTTATGCATACTATGTGTTAAGTCTTGTAGAGCTAAGTGCAAGTGATTGTAAGAAGCTTGTATGCAGACTGTGTAAGAAGGCTTTGTGTTGTGACCTAACTCGGGGAAGGAGGATCTAGAAAGGTGCGCGTATATCTCTTGTCCTATGCAGAGTTGGTTTTGTGGCTTTGTGCATTGAAAGAAGATAATAAAGAGATGAAGAGTTGGTGGACATAGCCCCACGCTAGGGGTGAACCACGTATATCCTGTGTTGTGCTTTCTTTGTGTCATTCATGTGATTTATGCTTAGTGTTGAATACTTATGTGTCTTATATGCATCTGATATAGTATCTTAGTGCTTAACATCTTGGATGAATGTTAGATTTGTTGATGTTATGTGCTAAATGTTCAGATATGTTTAGATCTTGTCGAATACTGCGTTGTTATGTAATTAGGGTTTTACCTGTGTTGTGAATAAAGGGTTAAAGACTAATAAATATTAACTACTAAGTGCTATGTTAAAGCATTATGATCACAGATATGTTTCCCAAATCGGTTGTAGACACTTGAGTCCTGCAACCCCCCCTGCCTCTACCTCGAGTGAGACTTCATCTGCTTCTCAGGTGTTTTCAAAAGGGTCAGTATTTAGGGTTTTGTTGGTGCGTTGTTGAAGCATTGAACCCTGGGTCTGCCCCTGTGCCAATAGCAAGCTACCAAGATGAATAAGGATGAATCCATTGTTGTGTGGGTGGAGGAACTAATAGAACTTGAGGAAGATAGGTTCTTAGCAGAATTTCATTAGACTGTGGAGAAATCCTAACAAAATGCCTAGCACGATCGACATATAAAGAATAAATCATTTTTGCAAGATGACTTCATGCTCTTATATGACAACAAGTATCAGAAACATATGGGAAAGCTCCAAATGCACTGGCTCAGTCCTTTATAGTTGTGGAAATCCATGAATCTAGAGTTTTCAAATTACTGCAACTCGATGAAATTATTCGACCTGGATGGGTGAATGGAGCACACCTAAAGCCCTACATGTCTACTACATAATTACAGTTTTGTTACGCTCCTAGTTCTGGGAGTGAGTTAGTAGGTAGGATTTCCATTTGTCTCTATTTTAATTTCTATCAATAAATGGTGTTGTGTCCTATGTTTACGTGTCTTAGTGCTTCATTTTCCTATCTAAGTCATCCAGCCCAAATATTCACTTTGTGATCAGGAAGGTCATAGCACATCCTCACATACTTAATCCTAATTCAATTTGAATTTTATTCCCTTGTGTCATCACATGGGTCCTTAATTCATTAGTACCTTTCTACCCGTCATTACATCTATGCTTGTCATACTCACTTAAATATTAACAATTTTCCATATTTTTTCTGATTCACCACTTCCCAACTCATTATTTTCCCAAGTTGATTTACTTTCCCATTACCAACTTTTTGATTATGCATTTAGTTTCCAAAATCACATCATGAATTTTTCCACGTTCAAGGCATTGAGTCGATGTTAATTCCCACTCTTTTCACCTTGTAATATTTAATGCATGGTTGTCGCATCAACCTCTGTATATTTCTTCTAAACACACCTTTGGCTAATGAATCAATATAATTGTGTTTCCATCATGCTAATTGTATCCTCATTCCTGGATCCCAGTGAACTCTCTTTGAATTTGTGTATGTGACGTTGTCCCTCTATGCACTTTTTCTACCACCGAAATTATTCTAGCATGGTTCACACCTCTGGTAAAGGATCTGTCCCCAAATATCCTTCTCCACTTACAGTTGTTATTCTGGTTGAATTCATCAACCCCTGGTCGAAGTTTTAGATGATCTCCATGGAAACGTGGAACACACATGATTGGTTGACACAGACTTCACTGATGCTTCCCAGTACCCATCCATGGTTATTCATACATTCCAATAATGAACCACCTTACCGAATGGTTCATTCCAGTGGAAATGGAAATAGTCATTCCTTCCCATGTATGACAACACGTTGATGAGTCTGCAGGACTTACCGTTGTTAGGCACCACTAGTGAAGTCACCAAGCACACTAAATTCCTAATCATCTGATTCCCCAAAAGAACCTTGTGGTTGGACAAAGGATACCCCATACACATTGAATACATCCACTAGCTAACAGGCTTGTCCACGACAGGTTAAAATGTATCACACGACTTTTAGGGGTTCGAGAAGCATGGAAGGAAAAAGGGTATGCTTAGCCTATATGAAATATATGGAACTCACCAGGGAGGTCTTGGTGCTCTGATATATCCCATTAATGATATATAGGTCCACTATGCCTCCTACCTCATCACTGAAAAGGTAAAGAAAAATTTCACGTGAAATGAATGTACGCTTGATGCCATAGCGGTGGTCGAATTCACTAAGAATGGTGCATCAATGAACTGGTGCCAGTATATGCTCCAAGAGATGTGGTAGGCATATGCATACATCCATGAGAGGACCAGTTATTTCTTTTACAGTTATATTCTTGTCTCTTTTGCGATGTAGAAATGGAATCCTACTCACAGTCAAAGACTTTCTCATGGTTCAGATCCTCGCATTTCCAAGTTATTCAATTATTAGCATGCTCGTAATTTGGTTAGAAATTATATCGAGCACCATGTTTTCTTTTCACAGTGGAACAATGAGATGGTCACCACAAATTAGAGGCTTAGGATTCCACAAGTGATCCTCAAAAAACATATTCACCACACCTAGCTCGGTATGAATCGCGACCACACTTTTGTGTGGTCGTTGGGTGTTGCCCCAATGCTATTTCATGTGACTCTTTTTTCATTTTATCTAGATGCAGTTGCATTTGACAAGGAGGTCATAGGATTTCAAGGGGTCCTAAGGGAAGAGACACTAACAAGTGTTTCCTACACCCTGTCAGCCATTTCACAAAGGTATGTCCCAGTAGAAACATCGGGTGTAGGTCCTAGTGCAAGCAAGAGAACCTGCACACCAACCACCTCGGAGGAAGAGGTTGAGGAAGAAGAAGAGGATGCTTCACCGAGAAACACAATTCATATACCCTTTTCAACCATTCTTGATGACACCCTCATCTCAGTTAAGCAGTCCCGAGAGGTGCTGACTTTTGTCTTTCCCTGGAAGAAGTTGTGTACCAAGTCCTCCTCCAAATCCACTATTAACTGTAATTTTCCAAATATAAAATAGTATGAAGAATATAAATATGTAGTTAGAACTGGCAAATAAACAATGATATAACCATAACTATACCACAATAATACTAAAATAATATTGAAATAAAACCAGAAATAACACTTTGATTACTGAGAGCAATGTTCATTGGCCTCTTCGAGGGGGAAACCTCCAACAAAGAAGAGATCTATTACAATAATATCCAGGACAAAAATTCTCATACCCTCCACTCCTATTTATACTAAACATCTCTAACCAAAAGAACAATCTAGAGGAAGATCCTTCTAGAAGCGAAAGCTTCTATTAGGTCTTCTTACATTTGACTTATTCTTCCTTATTTCTAGGCCTTATTAATATTGACCTTTATTACATGGAAATATATTATTCTACCTACGTGAGAGGTTAGGTCCCTAACATGTCCTCCACCTTAAAAATAGCCTTGTCCTTAAGACTTGATATGAGGAAGTTGCTACAGAACGGTAGTTGGTTCCCAAGTGGCATCTGTTGGAGTTGTATATTTCCACTGGACTAACACTTCCTTGATGGTGCGCTAATGCAAACAATGCTCACATTGGTCCAAAATTGCTTGTGGTTGTATCCAAATGGAGCCTTCTTCGTCCAACTCGAGAAGTCTGGTTTGAGTTTGGAACTTAGGTCCAATCACCTTCTTTAAGAAGGAAACATGAAAAACAGTATGGATCTTAGAATGAATGAGAAAAGATAACTGATAGGCCACTTGTCCCACACGCTTGAGAATGGTATAAGGACCATAAAATTTGGGTGCCAATTTCTGACAATGGTCAGCCTTGAGGGAATTTTTCTTCTAAGGTTGCAGTCGAAGAAACACATGATCTCCTTCTGCAAATTGACGTTCAAAGTGACCTTGATCTTCTTGTTCCTTCATGTGATTCTGGACCATGACCAAATTCTCTTTGAGGGTAAGAACAATATCCTCTCAAACTGTAAGTGTTTGGTCAATCGCCTGGACCTTTGAGGCACTGGGAAAGTATGAGAGAACTGAAGGTGTATTTTTTCCATATACCTCTTCAAAATTATTCATGCGGGTAGTTGTATGGTAAGAAGTGTTGTACCACCATTCACCTAGTGGCAACCATTGAGCCCACTGATTTTTCCTTTCTGATGAAAAACACCTCAAATATGTTTCCAAACACTTGTTGACAACTTCAGTTTGACCATCAGTCTAGGCATGATAAGTCGTGTTGAGATGCAATTGGGTGCCTTGTATCTTGAACTGTTCTTGCCAAAAATTGCTAGTGAAATTTGGTTCGAGATCAGAAACAATAAAATGACGCATGCCATGAATCTTGAAGACTTGATCCATGAAAAGTTGAGCCACATTGGAGGCTATAAATGGGTGTTGAAGAGAACATAAATAAGCATACTTGGAAATACGATCAACTACCACCATGATGACTAATTTATTGCCCAATTTAGGTAATCCTACAATAAAATACATAGAGATATCCCTCCAAATAGCAGGTGGAATCGGAAGTGGTTGTAGTGTTCCAGAAGATTTGATTGTTTCACCTTTGTTGCGTTGACAAACATCACATTCTGCCAAAAAATTGTGAACGTCTTGTTTCATACCATCCTAGAAAAAAGAACGTTTGACCCGGTCATAGGCCTTGTTGAACCCTAAGTTCCCAATGGTGGGTGTATCATGAAGCTCAGAAAGTACCATGGATTTAAGTTTTGATTGTTTACTTAAATACAAACTGCCTTTGTATCAAAGCTCATCAGCAGCCTACGTATGTACGCATGCACACCCACTACAGGTCGCGTACACCTCTGTAACTTCTCAAAAAAAGAAAACAAGCAAGTAGACTAACAGGGCAAGATGAACTGGTATGGAACCAACAGGTGACCAGAATCCCTTAAATACTTAGTAGACTTAGAAAGAAACCCCAAAAAGGTAAAAACCAATCAAACACCCATAAAATACCCCCTAAAACCCTAGAGGTTTCCCCAATATGGTCGTTAGTTCTTCCATAGCAGGGAAACCCCCTATGGACTACACTAGGGTTCAACATGTAGGAATATCTAACCATCTAAACATCTCCTACCTTTCTACCTACCCCGAACATACCCCACATTCATATATAAAATACAAAGTGAAAAGATCAAGTAACTTTAGCTTATACTTCGCATCCAGTGTCGATCCTCTCGCGTTCGATAGCTCCGTTGACTACAAGCCTCCTCCCAAAGCTAGCCTGCATTCACAAACAGATAAACATGAAACTACAAACATGTGTCTCATATATAAATCATGGGTTATATGTTAGAATAAATCATAAATCAAATACAAATATTTGACACATCATATTTCAGGACAGGAAAAGTATTTATTTTATTGATATCACAATGTTTACTTATAACAAAGGTCAATGACTGCTCCACGAACCTGGTCCGGGCTCCTCTTCAACAAGCTCCAACTGTGCTTCCATGTATCTTTCTCCTCTCACACTTCTTCTAGGGAAATGGAATAGGCTTATTGTAGTGTCCCCAAGGCCGAGCCCCGATGTGAACTATGATCTGAAAGAGATTGTAAATATGTGTTATAGGCTGGTGAGCCAAGTTTGTATAAGCCAGCAGGCTTATGTGTTTGATTAGGC
>SNQJ01S0066598.1:13402-28671 GCA_010110895.2 Picea sitchensis
CACCAAGTTGGGCATCAAAAATTTGAATGACATTTGGTTCTGAAATATCGTGGGGCTCTACACAGATACATCCAAACTGAAATGGATTTTCTAGACATCTCATCACTTGGTGCTGCTTATCGATATGTTGTTAAAATCAAGTAGAAATTTAAGCACAAGAACAAGCAGGAGTTTGGTTTTACAAATCTACAACAATTGAAGTATGATAAAGACAACCCTAACAAACATCCGTCTGAAAACCAGTCTAAGCCACAAGAAAAGAAGGGCCATGGAAAGACGAAAAAGGACACTGAAAAATGGTGTGATTTCTAGAAAATCCCCTGTCACAACACCGATGAATGTCACTGAAAACAGTCATTGGTGGCCAAAATCAAAGACAAGGAGCCAAACCTTGATTCAGAATCTGATTCAGAAAATATTGATAGAAGACAGATCATCGACGTAGACCCCACTTCTATTGTCACAACCAAAACAATTCAACCAGAAGAACCAATAGATTCTGAAGAGGGGGAGAACCTTTTTCATTCACAAATGTGGGTGAAGGGGACCTCGCTGCATTTTATTGTTGATAGTGGAAGCCATAAGAACCTCATCTCAGCAGAGGTCATCAAACAGATGGAATTGTCAAAAACACGACACCCACAACCATACAACATTGGGTGGCTTCTCCAGGGACGAGATCTTTGTGTCAGCCAGTAGTGTCAATTTTCATATGACATCCAAACCTTCAAGGATGAGGTATTATGTGATGTTTTCCCACTGGATGTATGTGATGTTCTCTTGGGCCAACCATATATGTGGAAGCGCCATGCTATCTATGAGTCTCGACCCCGTAGTGTCATTGTTACTCTGGGGGGTCATCTCTATAGGATACTAGACGTGGTTCCATCTATTTTCCCACCTAAACAGTACTGCAAGGAGTATCTCATACTACAAAATTTAGCTTCTTCACAATCTATTCAAAAGGTGACTAGAAGGATACTGCAACCACTACAACCTTGGCTCAAGCACCTTCTATCCAATAGAAGCAAGTCGACAAGACTGCAACAAAGCGCAAATATTCCTTCTACACAAATACATCTCATGTATCCAGACTTGTTGAAAAGGTCCAACCCTTCCAGCCACAAGTTCGTGACAACCTTCAAAAATCTAAGCAACACAACTTCTCCAACAAGGCAAGTAGCTCATCAAGATGCAGATTCAACAAACTCTTTTCCCTCTCCCCCAGGATCTCAACTCAATGGAGACCATTTATTCATAAGGATAGAGGAATGATCCAAGTGGATATCAACGGCCACCCACCTTTTCCAACTCACTCAAAATAGTTTTCTGGCAATTTACTATTTTTAGCAGTTTTTAACTTTCGGGGCCATTTTGAGGGAATAAATGAATGTTTTTCGGGATTGAGCTTCTCAATGATAGCTGAAGGCCCTGATTTATCCCCCAAAATTAATCTCCTCGGAAATACCTTTCCAACGAGCTATCGTGCGCCCCAAACAAAGATCGTATGCCAAAGTTATGCCCCCAGAAAATTGATACACCAAACTACCCAAAATGGGGTCCACAAAACTGTTGGATTTTCATCTTCTGGGGTTAGGGTTTTGGATTTTATTTATGATAAAAAACTCTTTTTGAGACTCATTGTAAAATAATATTCTTGTGAATGTGAGTAGCAGACACATCCCTTCTCAGAGATAAGCTGCTACCATTCTAGCGAGTCTTTCACTCTGTATTTTTACAGTCTTTGTACATTTTCGCTCATTAATAGAAAATTGTGTATTAATGTATCTCTGTGTTTATGGTTGCATCTCTGATACATTTCTGTTATATTATTGGATATCCGATATATCTCTGTACATTTCTTTATTATATCTCTGCTCTCATTTCATGTAGAAAATAATCCAGATCAAGAAGCTTTCGCTTCCAGAAATATATTCCTCTAGAATTTTCTTTAGAAGATATAATTAGTATAAATAAGAGTAAAAGGTATGAGAGGGTATTGTCTTGAGAATTATTGGAATAGAGCTCTTGTTTATTGGAGGTTTCCCCCTCGAAGAGGCAAGCAAACATTGTTTCCTATCAATAATGGTATTATTCTGGTGTTGTGGATCCATCTATTTTGTTGTTATGTTGTTATTCTATGTAGTATTTTTATTTTCTGTTGTTGAATCCACTGTTATTCACTGCAATATTTATGCTTATGCTATTATAATAGACGTGGTACCTAAGAAGGGGTGTATTATAGCACCTTTCTTTTCATAAATTATGGGTAAATTTGTTTTATGCATAGAGATGTATTCCAACATATTAAAGCTACAAATATTTATCGTTCAATGCATAAATCCGTGATCATGGTAGCATACATGTAGGAACTACAAGAGATACTTAAGCACACGTTTTTTTCCACCCTTGTAACCCCTGTTAGTTTCCCTTCAAGTGGTAGTGCATAAGAAAACACCTGTAGACAGATTGACCTAGATATCCTGAAGCCCTCCGTAGATAAACCGATTGGCCGCCTAACTGCTATAATTCCACCAAGAAAAACACTTAGTAAGATACTCTATAGTACCTGGGTAATTGGGTAGTATGTCTAAGGCTACAATCTATCCTCCTTAGTTAGTTCCCTATGATATTGGGTCGAGTACTACTATTCGACTCCACATGTATATGAGAGAGCTATAGCACAGGGAAAACCATTATGTGTAGAAACCCTGAAAAAAAAACCCTAACCCTGGGACATAAAAAACACTGAAAGGGAACCAACAAGATTTCTCCTATTCAAAATTGGGCCTTTTGAAACTGTTTTTTTTGTATTAATAATTTGGGCATTCCACCACTGCAGTATTATTCATATCAAAGTATAACTCCACGGGAGTTAAAAAAAAGTCAGGGTCCTGCCTGCCCCATTATTTGAGACCTATCCCATTGGATTCTTCTCTTCGCCTGATCACAGTGGTACCTATCATTTTATACCATTTTTTTTCTTGTGGACACAACCCCTTCCTGACACCCTTTTGTTACAACTATATCATTGCATTCTTCTTTTCACACTGAACACAATCATATATATCATTTTCACTCTTTTTTTCATCGTCACACTTCCCCTATTATGTTCCCCTCCATCCATTTCCAACATTGGAAACCAAGGATTCATTCATATTCTAGATGAATCCAAATATCACAAGGTATACAACCAAATAATGACCTCTAAAATTTCTTCCAATAATTCATGTTTGGACACCTTCGAGGAAAAAGTTACAAGAGAATTGGCAGATGCGAAGGGTGAATTTTCCTCCCTCACCTAGTGGTTGAAATAGTCCCTTGGCTCTCCCTCCCTTGAACAACCTTCCCACTCTGAAGTTGAGAAATATTCCCATAATATGGTCCTTCATTCCAATTCCCTTCCTCGTGACCCCCGTCTTCCTCGAGTTGAAGTCAACAAATTTGATGGATCCAATCCCACAGGTTGGGTCACTCAAATGGAACATTAGTTCTCCTTGCATGGAATTACTGACAATCTGGCCAAAAATTTGTTATGGTGTCCTCTATTTGGATCCGGAACATTGGAAATGGTGGAAATGGTGTATAAATACACGGCAGGGGTATGTTTCTTTGACTTAGTTTGTGGCAGAGCTATATGACCGCTTTGACACTGACACCCACTATCTTGGTCGTTTGACCGAGTTGAAGCAATATGGCATAGTGGAAGAATTTATATATTCCTTTGAACACTTGGCTATTAGAACAGAGGGCATGTCTGATTCCTTCTTCTAGGAATTTTTTATCAGTGGCCTCAAAGATGAAATTCGAGCCCAGGTCCTCATGGCTCGCCCTCACATTTGGTTGGAAGCTACTCAACATGATAAGGAATCCCAATTTGTGTTTTCTTCTCAGACCCACAAAACTTCCTTTGTTCCTCGCATTCGACCTACGAACCTTTCCCCTCCTCTCACTCCCCTTAAGATCCAGAAATTAACACAAGATGAAATGGCAGAATTCCAACTCAAGGGCCTTTGTTATAATACTAATGAAAAATATTTTTCAGGGAACAAGTGTAAGGAACAAAATTTGTTTATGGCCATCTTTGAGGATGTTTCTGAAGAAGAGATTGAGACCCCCCTATGGCATATTTACCCAATCCAACTGATATTTCTCTGCCCTATGACCAACCAGAAGTAGAACTGGTCATTTCGTTGAATGCTCTCACTGGCTTCTCTGCTCCCCAAACCCTCACACTCATTGGATACTTTAAGAATCAAAAKGTCATCATATTAATTGRTAGTGGCATCACTCATAAWTGTATTCATCGTTGTATTTCCAAGGAAACCCAGTGATATATACATGCAGTCAACAACTTTCAAATCATGATTTCCAATGGAGGTTCCATGAAATGCGGGGGGCATTTTGAAAATGTGTGTCTCGAAATTGGGAAGTACAACCTRAAATATCATATGTTTTCTATTGACATAGGTGGTTGTGATATTGTGCTTAGTGCGGAATGGTTACACACTCTTGGTCCTATTCTCATGGATTTTAASGAATTAACCAGTCAATTCCAACAAGCGAGACAAAATAATAAATTCCAAGGAATCACAACAGGTTCCYCTGAGATCGCCAGTTCCCATTGAATGGAAAAGCTCCTAAAAAAAGGTTATTTCAACATTATTTCCCAACTCCATTCTATTCAATAAATTGATACACCTATGGTGCATCCTGACCTCTAATGTATCATCTCCAAACACCGACCTATTTTTTCCACTCCCTAGGGACTTCCTCCTTCTTGTGTTGTTCATGATCATTCCATTCCTTTCATCCCCAAAAGTATTCCCCCCAATGTTCACCCTTATCTTCATCCCTTTCCCAAAATAATGAAATTGATAAAATTGTTCAAGAATTGCTAGCCGCAAGTGTTATCCGCCCTAGTACCATCCCATATTCTTCCCATGTAGTCATGGTACTAAAAACACAAGGTACTTTGTGCATGTTTTTAGACTTTCCTACCCTCAATAAACTCACCATCAAAGACAAATTTCCCAGTCATGTCATTGATGATCTCTTGGATGAATTCAGTGGTGATTATTACTTTACTAAACTTGATCTCCATTCTTTCTACCACCAGATACATATGCAAGAGTAAGACATTCCTAACACTACTTTTGGCACTCATGAGGGTCACTATGAATTCCTTGTCATGCCTTTGGCCTATGTAATGCTCCCTCCACTTTCCAAAGTTTCATGAACCATGTTTTCCATCCTTTTGTCCATCATTTATTCCTAGTTTTATTTGATGATATTCTCATCTATATTAAAACCCGAAAAAAACATCTTACCCATGTGGATCAAGTTCTCAGTCTACTCTCTCAACACCAAAATTTTCTCAAGAAATCTAAATGTGATTTTGGAGCTTCAGAAGTGGAGTGCTTGGGTCATATTGTCAGGAAGGATGGTGTAAGGGTGGATCCTAATAAAATTGAATCTATGCAAGATTGGCCGCACCCAAAAAATATCAATAGCTTGCGTGGTTTTCTGGGTTTAACAGGATATTATCACAAGTATTTTAAGAATTATGGAAAAATCGCAACGCCTCTTACTTCTCTCCTAAAAAATAATTCTTTCACTTGGACTCCAACAATTGATCAATCATTCCAAGCATTGAAAGAAGCCATGAGCACAACTCCTGTCTTGGCGCTTCCTGACTTCACAAAGACTTTTGTCCTCAAATGAGATGCCTCTGGGAAAGTCATTGGAGGAGTACTCATGCAAGAGGGTAGGCCCTTGGCCTTCACGAGAAAACAACTCTCAGAGCGACATATTGGACAATCAAATATATGAAAATGAAATGTTGGTTATTCTACATGTTGTGGATCTTTGGCATCCTTATCTATTAGGGAAACTTTTCCAAATTAAAATACACCATCATATCCTCAAGTATTTCATAGAACAAAGGATTTCATCCCTGAAGAAAAAAAAAAGGGTGACTAAGCTATTTAGCTATGATTATGAGATCATTTATAAGAAGGGTAAAGAAAATGTAGTGGCTGACGCTCTAGCCAGAAAGTACGAAGAAGAGGGATCCCTTTTTTCCCTCTCCTTCACTGTACCTGATTGGCTCCAAGTTGTTCACCAGGAATGGATGAAAGACCCCAAAAATTCTCGACTAATCGAAGAATTACAAGACAATTTTCCATTTTCTCTAGCGTACTCTTGGAACAATGAAGATATTCACTACAAGGGCCATCTATATTTAATCCACCGGTCACAACTTAAATTCACGGTGCTTTCTGAGGTTCATGCTTCACCCACAACAAGGAATTTCGGGTTTACCAAAACCTATGAACAAGTTAAATGTTCTTTTTTGGGGGAAATGTTCTTTATGGATGAATTTGATGTCTGCCAATGCAACAAGGGGGAAACTGTGAAAGCCTTGGTCACACTACAACCGCTTCCTATTTGACCAACTATTTGGAGGGACATTTATATGGATTTCATTGTGGGTTTACCTAAATTTGGCAATAAGTTAGTCACCATGGTGGTAGTTGATCGCCTTTCCAAATATTCTCATTTTTGTGCTCTTCAACACCCATTTACAACATCCATAGTGGTTCATATTTTTATGGATCATATTTTCAAGCTTCATGGCATGCCTCATTCTATTGTCTCTGATAGATATGCCACTTTCACTAGAAATTTTTTGCAAGAACTATTTGGGCTCTAGGGAACATAATTACATCTCAGTACTGCTTATCACCCCCATATTGATGGACAAATTGAAGTTGTCAACAAGTGTTTGGAAACATATTTGAGGTTTTTTCATCCGACCGACAACATCAGTGGGCTCAGTGGTTACCCCTAGCTGAATCGTGGTATAACACATCTTAGCATAGTGATACTCGCATGACTCCTTTTAAGAAGTATACAGAAAAAATCCCTCATCAGTTCTTTCCTTCATATTAGGGGCCTCGAAGGTTCAGGAAGTTGAAAAAAATCTTACCGTCTATGCCGCCATTCTTCATGGTCTCAAACATAATTTGTTCAAGGATCAAAGTTTTAGATCAAGGACCTTCAGAATGTTGATTTTCTACAAAAGACCGAGTGTTTCTTCATATACATCCTTACAAGAAGACTTGACTCAAAGATGAACACTATAATAAGCTTGCTCCCAAATTTATGGTCCTTATACAATTCTCAAGCGCATGGGATCAATGGCCTATTAGTTAGCTCTTCCCAGTCATTCTAAGATCCATCCTGTTTTTCTTGTCTCATGCTTAAATAAGGTGATTGGAACTAAGTTCCAAACTCAAGCCAATCTTCCTGAGTTAGATGTTGAAGGTTCCATATTCTTACAACCACATGAATTCTTGGAATAGAGAGAACTTCGTCTCCGTCAACACACCATCAAGGATGTGTTAGTGCAGTGGAAAGATACAACTTCAGAAGATGCCACCTAGGATCCGACCACTATTCTCTAGGAATTTCCTCATCTCAAGTCTTGAGGAAAAGGTTGTTATTCAAGGGGGAGGGCATGTTAGGGACCTAACCCCCTAACCTCTCATGCAGGTAGAATAATATTTTTCCATGTAATAAAGGTCGATACTAGTTAATACGACCTATTTAATAAATATGAACAAGTCAATGTAATAAGACCTAATAGAAGCTTCCTCTTCTAGAAAGATCTTTCTCTAGAATGTTCTTTAGAAGATAGAATTGGTACAAATAAGAGTAGAAGGTGTGAGAGGGTCTTGTCTTGCGAATTATTTTAATAGATATCTTCTATGTTGGAAGTTCCCTCCTCAAATAAGCAAGTGAACATTGTTTCTTATCAATAAAAGTATTATTCTGGTGTTGTGGATCCATCTATTTTGTTGTTCCATTGTTATTCTCTGTAGTATTTCAATTTTCTATTGTTGGATCCATTGTTATTCACTGTAATATTTCTGCTTATGCTATTATAATAGATTTGGTACGTAACAATTGATAATACATTGTGCGAACCACTATGTGCCTCTTTTGTGTTGTGAAATATCCTTCCTACTTAGTACTAGTAGTCAATAATAGGGCAATGCCCGAAAGATAATCAAGAATTTCCTCATATCGAAAAAATATGCATATGAGAGATGGTCATCTACAGGTCCACCACTTTCTCTGGACTTTAGGCGAGACAAGTGATCTGGCCTGACATTTAACTTGCCAAGCTTAACAACGAGCTCAAATGTGAAATTCTAAAACAATAGAAACCACCTGCGAATGTGACCTTATAACATAGGTTTGTTCACCAAATACTTCAAAGTAGAATGGTTAGTAAAAACTTAAAATGAATTTCAAGTAAATAATTCCAAAAAATTTGTAAATCATACACCATATCCAAACCTTCCCTTTCGGTTGTGGTGTATTTGCATTCAACTTGGGAATTTTTGTGATTGGCAAAGTATATAGGATGGTCAAAGTTTCCTTTCCCTGGTTGTACAAGAATAACGCCTAGCACGATTGCATAGGCATTGCTATGTACATGAAATTAGATTTTCCAGTTTGGATAAGTCAGAATGGGTGCAATGATCAACTTTTCTTTTAGTAGGTCAAATGATTTATCACAATCTTGAGTCCAAAAAAATTCTTCAAATTTCTTCAGAGGTTGTTCCAAAGGTTTTTTTATGCTTGAGTAACCCTGATAAATCAACGGTAATATCCAGTATGTACCTAGGCCATGCACAAATTCTTGACAATGGTAGGAGGAGGCATATTGAGAATGATTTCAATTTTCACAGGATCTACCAACACTCCTTCCTGACAAACAATATGGCCTAGAAGATTTCCAAATGTTACAAAAAAACACATTTTCATGGATTAAGGGAAATATGTAACTGTCTACAATGGTCCAATGTCAATCGTAATAGACCAATTTTCTCTTTATGTAATATGTATATAGTCCAATCATCTAGGTATACCTCAAGGAACATATGGATGAAATCACAGAATACTGTGATCATGAGCCAAGAAAATACTACGGGTGCATTCTTTATCCCAAAATGCAGAACGTTGTAAGAAAATGATCCCCAATCAGTAGTGAAAGTAGTCTAGTTTTTATCTTTTTCGAAGACTCAAACCTGGTGATATCTAAAGAACCCATCTATAAAGGAATATGCCTCATTTATCGCTACTTGATCCAGTAACTTGTCGCTAAAGGGGGTAGGAAAGGGGTCATGTACACAAGAAACGTCCAAACTTCTGTAATCCACAAAAACCCGTATATCATCGATACCTTTCTTGGTTTGTATCATGATAGGACTGATCCATTCATCCTTATCGACAGGGAAAATCAACTCAGTTGTGAGCATTCTATCAATTTCCCACTTCACTTTCTCTTTAATTCGGGGATTAAGTCGATATGGCCTATTGTTGATTAGTCTTGATTCAGGATTTAAATCTATCCTCATCTTCCCTAAATATCCCTTAATACCTTTTAGTTCTGAAAAATTTGTAGGAAACAAATCCTCGTATTCCCGCAACAAAGCCTTATCTCTGTCATGGTCTGTTCATCTCAACAGTTTTAGGATGCTAACTTAGGATGCTCATCAGTTCTTATATTGACTTTCTGCAACTTCAAGGGTTTGGTATAGGAACTACTCACAACGTTTGGGATAGTATATCTAACCTCCCTAGTCCCTTTGGATTCCTGAAATATTAGATTCCTAAGTTCATCAAGGTCATTGGGATCTTATGGGTCTCTATCAACAGTAAGATAGACCACAGGTAGTCGAGTAGGATATGGGTATAGGCTATGGTGAATCAGGTACTCATGTTCAAAACAAATAGTAGGAGTATGTATAGACTTAACTTTATCAACAAAAAGTATTTTCTTAACCTGTTACAAAGCTATAGTGATTTCAGGGGAATTATTTGAGAATAATAAGCATTGACAAAAATATCGTTGCAGGATTTACCAACAACCAATTTGGCATTGATCTTCCTCATGTATATACAAAGCAATGAAATGTTTTCCCAAGGAATGAATAAACTGATGCACCCACAATTGAGAAGGAAGTTGCACAAATTCCCATACCCGAATATAGTGCACAACATGCTCCCTCATATTTGAAATCCCAACATATAAATCAAAAAATGATTGTTCTAGATTCAGTGAAGTAAGTTGCGAAGGGGGTATAAAATGATGCTGGATGGAACACTTTTCTTTATCCCAGGAAGATAAAGTACCCTTGTGTGTAGCCCACCATCTCGCTGAAGAGGATCTTAACGCAACATCAAGTATAGGAATTATTTTCTCTAGCGTGAATTTATCATCTAACTTGACCAACAATCTACATAAATATGAAGTTCCATGGTAAAAAGGGTAGTCTCTAACCTCCTACCCAAGCCACCTGGATGCTTTGATAGTCATGCAACGTCATGATAATTTCTCATATCTTCCATGTTTCCACTTGTACAAAGCTACCTTTGAATCCTCCCCTACGTATTGAATACTCTGCCAACTTATCGAGCCTTTTGGTTGGGTTAATATAGTCGGACCACTTTCCTGCAGTTAGAATGTAGAGATGATCTAGGGAATCCTGTTCCATTTTCCCCTCTACCGGATCCATATAGTGAGGACGTTGCTATGGATCTAGTGGTTGGGTTACTTTCATACCATCCACTTCAAAGGTCATGATTTCCTTCTTAATATCTCTAACAACATAATTGTCATAAGCCCAATCGATACCCAAAGGAGAGGGGTATGGGTTCGTCTCGCCCATGATTTCTATAACCTCGAATTCAACCATTGTCTTGATCTCGCCCATGATTTCTATAACCTCGAATTCAACCATTGTCTTGACTCCATCTAAGTACACTTCAACATTATACAACCATCCCATAGGATGATACAATATTGATTGACCATCCGTAACTGAATGGGCGAATAAACAAGCTTGGGCTTACCCATTTCTTCCTAGGTTTTCTTCGGTAATATTTTGACTCAAAACCCTAGATCTAGCATAATATCACTAATCTTGTAGCCATTAATGTGAGCACGAACAAATTCTCTAGATATCTATTTCAATCTGACTAGTATTTCTTTCTGGGAGGTTAGCAACAATCAATTCCTCAGTTCTCCTTTCATTCTAGATAGTCCCCTTAAGCATGTTCCATAACTCTTTGGTGAGTTGTTCATTGTCTAGAATATTAGAAAGTAAGTGGAACCACAATTCAATAGTCTGGTGGGGTATCACTAGAGGATCTTTGTGTTCCACACAATTTTTCTTCAGCTTAGGTTGAGAATCACGTCTTGAGTCTGCAGGTATTGGTATAGCAGGATTAGAAATCTATCAAAATATCTCAACAACATCCTTAAAGAATTGTTTTTACACAAGGGGGTCATATGTAACATATTCTGGTACCAGCTTGCATATCTTGAGCTGATATCACAACACAACATTCAACATTAGCACCAGTCCTTGTTCCACCTCTAGTAATACTATTAATATTAGGTTACTTTTATTTAGTGACAGGTCGGGGCTCTAAATTTACCAAATTTTCACCTCACTTCCTTGCGCGATCCTCCCACTTTGAGATCAGTTCAGGGAATTCCTCGGTGGCATGGGTGTTGTTTCTATAGTGGCACACCAAGGTCATCTCGAAAGAGGACAATCTATAACAAGATGTCTCTTCTCATCACAATTATAACACCGCGCTGGCCCTCTTCCACCATTTCATCAACCTATGAACCCTCCACCACCTCTACATCCTCGTCCAAATCCTTGAGGAGTTTCATTAACCGTGAATGTAGACCAATCTAGTCTATTCACAAGAGCATCAAGAGTGCGACACTGTTTGGTGGTGTGAGTAGGGGACCCACATAACTAATAGTAGACTGTATTTGGGACATGGGTGTACTTTTTTAGGATTCGGAAATGTCGATGGGGATGCCCATGGATTTGAAAATTTCATAGTAGTCATTATTAGATTACCCTTATGGTTTGGAAAGGAATGGTAGTGTACCGACCCATGGAATGGTGCTATAACTTTGACTTGCAAAACTCCTCCATAAATTCCTATTGGTGGAGGCACCTTCGGTTGTGGAGGGGGTATTGCACCCCTTAGTCTGTGACATTACGCCACTATATGCCCCTCAGTGTAGCAACCATTACACGAGACTTGAGGGTAGGATTCTCTAGGAATAGTCAATTCTTGAATCTTATCAGTCAAGGAGAAAATATGGCCTTGTAGTTGTGTAATATTATAGTCATCGAGTGGTCTTAATACCCGCAAGCTACCAGGATATCTCGCCATCACCTCAATTTTCATGGAATTCTCTAGGGCTTCCCCCAAGGTAGTTATCTGATGATGGGTTAGTGGAATCCGAGTTGGCCTTGTAGTTGTGTAATATTATAGTCATCGGGTGGTCTTAATACACACAAGATAACAAGATATCCCATCGTCACCTCAATTTTCATGGCATGTTCTAGGGCTTTCCCCAAGGTAGTTATCTGATGTTGGGTTAGTGGAATCCTAGTTAATGGTAAAATTCCTTGAATGAAACATTCCCATTGGTGGTATTCATGAATAGGGTTGGCCAATTTTCTTATCGCATCTTTGAATATTTGGTTATACTCCTAGGTAGAGTCCCCATATCGTTGTTTGATCTCCCACAACTTAGAGAGGGCCTACAATTCTGAATGGGGTAAACTGAATTCTGCTATTAACCATTGTTTGAATTGAGCAAGGGTGAAGGCCTATCCTTTAGGATTGCATGGTTTAATAGATTTCATATACCATTTCAAATCACGACCTCTAAAGATGGTATGAAAATCGACTAATTTATTATAATCTAAAGTCCCGCGAGACCGCTAGATGGCCTCACAAAGGAACCAATGTTGTTCCACATCCTCATCCCCTTTACAAAAGAATTTTGGGTATCGGGTGAGGGATAAGGCATGTTGATGCACCATGGGAGGACTTGGGGACCCTATCAAGATAAATACTAAAAGTATTGGTTGTGATAACACTAAATAAATCGTCATACTACTACTGTTGCTACCACTCGAACTGGTTGGACTAGAATGAAGATAAATAACATAAATTATGGGAGAGTTTCTTGTAGAATTTACCAAATTGGAAGATTGTGCTGAGGGATTGTGTGATCCAAGGATGGTTACTCTGTCCTCAAGACAATTTTATTTAACCCGGGGGGTCACATTAGGAGTCCATATCGTATCAGTTCTATTAGTTTACTTCACATCTGCTGGTGCTATAGGAATTGATTCTCCCACAACTTATTCAAAGGTTACAATCGAGTCTTGTTCCTTGGGAGTGACTCCGATCTTGATTCTTTCTTCTGAATTTTATTCTCCTCATCTACTCTCTCCAAAAATCTCATCTTTCTCTCAAATCTTCTCCTTAAACCATGGGTTGGTCAACCTTCCACATTCCTCCAACTCTTTAAGCTTCTCTAACTCTCTTTTATGACTCATCTAGAGGATGATCTCCTTGCACGATTGATAAAGCCTCTTCATCAACTTTCACATCTGTTTTCACCACCTCTTTTCAATCATTGCATCCCTTTTGTGAGCCCGCTTCTCTTTGGCACTCTTCTCTTGACAACCCCCCATATCTCAAGAAATTATGTATCCTAACTCATGGATCCTCTCCCAAATCACCCACCCCTCATGCGAAAAGTTTTTACTCTACCATTTCAACCAAAGGAATTGGTAGCATTCCTTCTTCCACCAACAAGATCTTCATCTACATCGGATTTTCTATTAGTAATATCCCTCGGGATACCTCAAAAAATACTTCTTATGCCTTTGAGAATGTCTGATGATTTTTGTATAGTAAATTCAATGATGTATCCTTCCAAGATAGTTTGGACACAAAATTCCACAACTCAACAAATCTGGTGATCCAACTTGTGAAGAGTAGCTAGCCACTCAATAGTCCAATTTAATATTTTTTTGACGCGATATTTAAATTCCAGTGCTTCTTGCAACCGATCAAACCACTGGTAGACCTCCTCTGGGAATCAAATCTAAAATATTTTGTACTAATCGTTGGCTAGTTTAGAATAAAATACTACATCCTTCATAGCCCTTAGAACTTTATGTGGTAACTCAACTTCCTGAAATATAAACTTGTCACACCTTTTTGCCCATGAGATTTCAATGTCATAATTAAAGATGTGATGTTGCATCCTATGAAAACTCGCTCATAATTCAAGGTCCCGACAACATAATCATTTGTTGGTGCAAAATTGGAGACTGTGGTTCTCGAAGGTTACCAACAAAGGTACTATTGTAGTCTAGTTGCGCTAACATATTCAACCTTTCACAAGGGAAGGAGGTCTCACCCAAAGTGATACTGAGACTTGTGTGATTAAGCGAGTTAAAGAGGACACACCATCAAGTGCACTGCATTATGGTACAATTCCATACTTAAAGATAAATATATCATAACACTGGAAGGCTTAGACTTGTAAAAGCATTGAACAATCCATGTTGCGCAACATTAAAGTAAAGACATACATCAAGAAGCTTGTTTAAACAATAACACAACTAGCAACTACCCAGAACAAAAAGATTGTGTAGGAAATAAACCATACATTCATCCACATAATGACAAATTTTTTGGTGCTTGAATAATCCATCATATATTATCTTATCACAAATGATCATGCATGGAAGAAATCCATTGATATCAAGACTTATAAAAGTGAATTGGTAATGAGGTACCCATCTCGACTCTCAAATTCTGCACTATTGTAGTTCATTCTCATTAATTCTCAGTAACAACAAAAACCCAAAAGAAGAAAAACAACTAAAGAAAAACAACCAAAGAATAACTGAAGAACCATTGAAGAACCCCCAACGTGTTATATATATTTATGCTTTATAGCTTTTTTGTGAAACTTTCTTTACTTCTTGATTCTGTTGTTGTGCTTTCTTGATTGTTTTTCCTTCTGGAATGTACTCGAAGGTTCCAACTCTTTCTGTTTCTTTTGCCACCTGAATTATGACTATTTTTCCTATTGGCACGCTGGTACATATATTTTCACCACTTGGATCCACTGCTATCATGCTATATTGTTCCATAAAACCTTTTTACTTCCGAAAAATTTGCGTTCTTCAAAACAAAGGGCCCAAAAACTACTTCTATATATATTACATGGATCCCCTGTGTATGATTTCTATGGACATGGACATTATTTCTGCTATCATTACTCATGGATCCACAATCTACTTGATTTTGCGTCCATGCTTACATCATTCCTGAGCATGGGTATGTCT